>JAPERC010000042.1:0-61757 GCA_030411455.1 Arthroderma sp. MBC 290 | reverse complement strand
TCTTGGACACGTCAGCTGATGAGGATAGGCTCTACTACCAACTAGGTGACCGTGTTCACTAGAGAATTGAGCTTGTATAGTGTATATTCTATCTCTAACTAGCTAACTAACGGAATTGACTACGCGTAAAGGATTTGAGCGTGTGTAGTTAGGCGGAAAACTCTGCCCGGCTACTAGTCGGGCCGACCGGTGGATAGGGGCTAGCCTCAACAAATTCTTTGTCCAGCCTTGTGGGAAAGCCTCATTCGCAAGCGGATATATGTACACTCAATTATTGCTTGCGCAAGGTATTTAAACCTATCATATGTCACCAGAATCAAATGTTCGATTTAGCGGGCAAGGCCCTGGCTTTTTTGGGAGCAAGTTCAGGGGGCACAGTGACGTAACAACCCATAACCCTTCTCGACGGAGAACCTATCACCCTGACCCCGCTTCAATTCTCGCTGAGCGCTGACGATCCTTGTCTGGAGCCAATCATTCTACACCACGCATTGAAATCAAAAGAAATCTGGAAAATAACGTATGTATCTCGGCGTTGGTGGAGATCTTGCGGAGACTATTTTCTTTTTCTTGCTGCAACAGCTCTCTCGTTAAACCTTGCCTCAGATCTTGAGCTTGATAGACGCGGTGCAACCTTCTCAACAGCCGGAATACAGTACATGGCAATAATAATCATAATAATAATAATAGATTCTGTCAGGGGTTGACCTCGAGAGTTGCTCAAGTTCTGTTTGACGGTCTGGTCAGCTGACACCCAACCAAGTCATGCACCCAGGTAGAATTTCTTTTCCGCGATGCGTTCTACTCTTTCCTCAAGCTTTCATTTTTAGGCCTATTATGTGGAGCTCTTTGAATAACTAGTACGCGATGGAGTAGAAAATTAATTCATTCTGGGGAAAACACACAAATCAATATATAATAACCAAATGGTTAACGTATTGAAGAAACGAAATAATATATACAGGTATTTAGTCGTAGTACTCTTATAAAACTGGTTCATGAAGGAAATTTCTCGAAAAGGGGCAAATGAAATGATTAATAAACCCAGTACTGTTTGTCTTGCAGGAGAGTTTCAGCAGCTGAAGCCTTTCGGCTGACTGGAGACTGCTCGGCGGCACCAAATCCCCAAAGGATTTGGGGGTTTCTAGAATTCTGAGGGCCCTGAGGCTCTTCAGGACCCTAAGAATCCTGGTTAGGGCCGCCGACTATAATCTCCAAAACATCGGGCTGAGCGGATGCAACGGTACCCGAGGCATTTTCTTGTTCAGGGTTGACATCATCATAAGGAAAGGCGTAGCCCTTTCCGTCGACCTCATGTTTGTGTACAGAGGCTGAGTAAAAGTTAGCGGGCGAAGATTGGTAGTAAGCGTCGGCACCAGGGCCGGGTTGGACATCACCACCATCACTGAAGAAAGTGCCACGGTGGAAAGCAGCACAGAGGCGGGCACCGATATTCTTGTGCAGATCAGTACCTTCATTGGCGAATGGGCCGGAGTTGCAGCCGAAGATGTCTGCGACATTGGGTTTTGGGAACGGCGCATCGTCTCCCTCACAAATGAGATCGTTTCCATTAGAAGTACAAGCAACCTCCCCCGCGTCTCCCTGAGTATTAACAATCAAGACTTTGTCGCCCTGGAATTCTTGATAAACCTTGTCGATATATTCGGTGTAATAGTCATCGAAGCCATTGTTGCCATCAGCTACATAGCCGAAGGGAGATACGATTCGGATGAATGTGTCACCTGAAGTCTGGCAGAGATCATCCCATGGTAAGCCGTCCTCATCGGCTTTATCCCTGAGTTCGTCGCAGATAGTTCTGATGGCATCACTTTGAACGCCCAGTGTTTCCTGGACGTTACCATCCTTCTCCCACAATCTCATACCGAGCGGCAAGCCGACAAAGTCAACAAAGCTGATGTTGGCCCACACGCCACCGTCTTTTGTCCAGGTCAATTCGATGAAGCCCCAGTTGACACCAGAGCTCGGATCTTCCGGGTTGGAATGAGAGGGCTGAACGACGGCAATCCCGGCATCAGTGGTGAGAGAAAAGAACTGGAGCTCTCCAACAGCAAACCAGACACGAACTGAATCGGCAAAATCGGGGAGGCTAAAAGTCGTCTTCTCGCCTTTGGGGTTTAGTTTGATGGCGATATCGCCTGTGATTTCCACTGGCACTTCTGAGTTGGGGTTTTCAGGATAAAACCACCCTCCACCCGCCAGGAGCATGACGGGTGCGCCAGATTGGTCTATTCCAGTAACGTAGGCATTTACTTCATTCTCGACATTATTGGTGATGCTGAATCTCAGGGGTTCTCCCTCCACTTCCTTCAGTTCGAATTGTTGAGCGGATGTGCCATTGACGGTGTTTTCACTTGTAACATCGATGTTGCCGGCGGTGGGGTTCACTTGGATAGGTTGGGCAACAACCTGCGGTGAAAGGCTGAGGGTAGTAGCCAAGGTGACCACCAACTTGGCCAAGCCTAGCATAGTCAAAAGAGCGACGGAAGGAAAAATAAAAGATAGTATATATATAACAGGTACACTAGGCACCTAAAGGAGTGAACAAACTAAGAACAAAAGAGTGACTCGGGGTTGGCGATGCGGTGGGAATAATGAGCGGAACCATTCTGGACTTATTTATGCGATACTCAAAGAGGGTATGGTGGCAAAGATTCAGCATCTTCAGATCGACAATAATCATCTTTCAGTCTAATTACTCCAGGGTGAGAGTTAAACCCAATGGGGTTCATGGAGGTTCGTAGCAACCAAGGTATCTTTTGGGGGTATAGCATGGGTTGTACCTGCATTGAAAGGAGAGAAGCGCACAAGGTGTCTGCACACTCCTTGGCTCCTGGTGAAATCTGTAACGCGCTATATTCAAAGCACGTTTTGGGAGGCTGATTTGATCCTACCATCAAGGGTGGGGAGAAAAGAGCCGACCTTGAGGGGTGAATTAGCATTGCAGGGTTGATGGCACCAGGGATCTGTATGGAAATATTCTGTCGCTCTATTACTTATGGTCGAGGGTTGTATCGCCAGGAGATCGGGGAAGTCATCATTCCCCTAGGCATGTAACCTTCTGCGATGTCGACTTCTTTTTGGTGGTCGATCCCATTTTCTCCATGTTTAATAGTGGAGCTCTTCCGAGTGTGGAGGTTCAGCAATGCTCCATTTAAATGCAAAGCAATCCACCTGTGGGTCGCTATTCTGGTTCCTTTCACTTGCGCGACATGCGCCTGACACGTGCTCTGACAGGCGTTCGAAGTTCCTTTACCGTTTCCAAATGTGCCTCAGTGATGGGTGATATGCGCTTTATTAAGCTGGGAAGATTTAGAGATCCGATACAATGGTGTGCTTTGTGTGAGCGCAAGAGATGTATAACAACGGAGATGAAACCAGGTCCGCATCGATACAGGAGTTTAGTTGCAAGTGCTCGATGGCAACACAACCTAGATCGGGGAAGGCTAAGGGGGGCTTCGCCCCCTGTGCTAATCCCGAATCATAGAGCTCGTCCCGAAACGATTCTGGCTTCATCGGGCCGATCTTGGTTAGTTAGGTCCTTGATATTCACGTGACCACCGGAATAATATTTTCTCCTTAGATGGGCCGAACTCTCAGAAGTCGGGGCAGGTACCGGCTTAATAACAAGTAGTTCTACCAGAATTATCCTTCACCTTCTAAAATGGCCGCTGGAGGACTAGCCTTCAATGGAGAAAGCGGCACAACGTACAGACTCATTAGGCCTCTAGGAACACAATGCCCGGGTGAACCCAATGTATGGGTGGTAGCAGGTAAGTTTAACAGTAAGGTCCATTATATAGTAAAGCGGCACTGAGACCCCCTTTGAACATGAATTGGTGATGCAGAAACTTTTTGGAAACGACCAGATTATTCGGCCTCTGGTTGACGTTGTTCCCTATCCAGAGCTGCCGGGCCCAATGATGGTTCTTCAGCCCTTCGCACATACGCCCTGGGAAGCTCGGAATATTAGGCCATTCATTTTGGAAGAAATCAAATGGGCGATGAAAGGCCTTCTGCTTAGCGTGGTGACGGTACATATGAAGAACCTTGCTTATAGCAAGAAGACACCATAGTTTGGTTGCAATCAGCTTATGATGTTGACACGCTTCTGGTTTGGAACTGTTTCACGTAAGTAGGTCTTTCATCATTCTGAGACCCCGCTGAAGCTGAACTCACGTGACAATATAGGTTCTCCGACCTTCTCCAGACAGGCTGTCACCTTTCGACTCCATGCAGTGTATGATCACTTTAGAACAGCAATATGGACGCAATATCAGAAGATACCGTGCGCAAAGTACTTCATACGGTTCTTGAAACCCCGGGCACTTCGTTGTCGATTGACCGGATAGCCGAGGGTGGTGACCATGCGGCCTGGTACATCGGAGAAGACATGATTCTCCGACTTCAACTGCTTGACCAACCGGAACCGAACTCTAGCAATGGTGCTAACTTGCGAATTCCTGAAGTGGAGATAAGGAGGTTACTTCACGATCACTATATAAACCAGAGTTTCCCGAGCATAATACCAGAGTGCCTTGGATTTCATCCCTGCCTTCGTGTTGATGCCCAGCGTTTGATTTCATGCACCCTGGACAAGAGAGTTCGAGGGATCTCTCTCGAACATGCAAACGCAGTCGTGACGCAGGAAACCATTGAAGATCTTGCTCGGCTACTGCGCGTAACTAAAGAGGTGCCACTGCGAGCTTTGGAAGGCCTGCACCTCCCGCGTCCAGCAAACGCAGATTTGGACAGGCTGCTGCATGATACAAGGCATGCCTGGGAACGGCTTTGGGGAAACGAGCAGCTCGATAGTTATTATCTTGCGGATGGAGGCAGCCCTAGCGCCTTTTTTGAAAACAATGTTACTCCGCCCCTGAAGATATCCGGCCAGCCAGAAGTAGATATTCTTTTGCATTATGACTTCAAGGGGGAACATATCTTTATCAACCCCGAGGATGGACGAGTGCTTGGTGTGATTGACTGGTCAGACGCTGCCATAGGTGATCCTGCGGTTGATATCAATGGGCTTGCCATATCGGTTGGAGCTCCTTCGGCTATCATGATTGGCCGGCTTGCTGGTTATGACGATACAGTTGCTAGGAGGGGCGTATTTCTAGCCCGATGCGAAACAATTTTACGGTTAGACGATAGGCTGAATGGGGATGACTATGATAGCCCGGAGTCACTCCTACGGGTCCAAATGCGGCGTGCTTTTGAATCTATACCCATTGCGAATTAGGTTCATATCGAGATATGACGCTTGCATTGTTATTATTTGATCCATTTTCAATTTTAGCGCCGTTTGGACTTGTAGATAGACTAAGCGTATTAAGCAAATTCCGATAGTAATAATTGAGATGAGATCATATAGATAAGTATGAGAGTTAGAAAGCTGTCTAGTTTTACATGGCAAGAATTTGAATGAACGAAGATGTAAAGAATGATCAGGCCTCATCGATCAAGAGCCTGGGACTCACACTGCCGAAATTCCAAACAGGTTAGTGATAGGCACGCGAAAGTAGATTGGACAGAGCTTACCATCTGATAATAGGCGCCTCGCTTCTTTAACAGGCTGTGATGGTTTCCACTTTCTACAATCCCACCGTCGCTAAATACGAATATGACATCCGCATTCTGAATTGTGGCGAGACGATGTGCAACTGCCACCACCGTTCTACCCTTAGCGGTCCGTTCGATGGATGACTGTACAAGCTTCTCCGACTCCGAGTCAAGGCTAGAAGTTGCTTCGTCAAGGAGGAGAAGGCGGGGATCCCTAATCAGAGCGCGGGCGATGCATATCCGTTGTTTTTGTCCACCGCTGAGGGTCAAGCCGCGTTGTCCCACATCTGTATCATATCCTTTTGAGAGAAAAAAATGTAAGAATAGGCAGAGAAGGTTAGTCATTCCAACAGATTTGCTGTACGAACCTTGGGGAAGCGATTGGATGAAGTCGTGAATCTCGGCGTCTTTGCATGCCCGTTCGGCGTCTGCACGGTTAACGCTTGATGGTTCAACGCCTAGCAGAACATTATCTAGAATCGACCCTGCGGAGAAGTCCTACTCAGCAAAGCGTCTTTAAGACGGTCTGGATAGTTTACCTTGGTATAGGGTGGGCTCTTGAGGAACTAGAGACAAGTTTTTGCGGTACGATTTGGCCTCTAGCGATTTTAATTCAACGCCATCGATCTCGATACTGCCGCCTTGATAGTCATAGAATCTAACCAAATGTAAGTGGATTTCTTGACACTGCATCGGTTTGAGTATAGTTGTATCATACTTCTCTAGGAGCGCGATGACTGTTGTTTTACCGCATCCTTTATTTTCCCATGTCAATAATTGAGCCAATGTTATTCCCAGCATAAAAGATGGTTATTCGTACCAGAAGGCCCAACCAAGGCCACAAACTGGCCTTTCGCTATCTATAGCCTTCGTCAGATGCATAAATTTTCAACGCAATGTAAGCATTAACTTACTGTGAATGATAAATCCTTGTACACCCACATATCGCGAGTGGGGTACTTGAACTTAACAGATTTGAATTCGATTTCGACACCCCCTTCGGGACGAGGCATAGCGGTCTCGTCTGGGTTAGTCTCCTCCTTCGGGCGATGGTCTATTATCCTATTGGCTGCAACGGTGGCCTGAGCCATATCTTCAAGGTGTTAGCTTACTGCTAGCATTATACAGTTTCAAAAGTGTTGCTTACTTGGAGTCACACTGCCAAATTGGCCAGCGGCTTGTCCGCCCTGTAAAATGTGTTAGGAAATTACCGACGCATCCGAGTGATGTTTGCATACCAAAATAATGGCGATATAAATCACCATGAACTGGTCAACATTATATTCATGCGTGCTTAAAAGTGTTCCGCCGTACCTAGAGGCAGCGTTCAGTACCACGAGTGAATGATTCAGGTGGGAATGTTTACCAGAAGCATAAGGCCATGCAGAGAAATTCAATACTGTCTGATAGCGAGATAACTAGCGCCCCGAGCCTTGCCTTTCGGAACGCTGATTTAACATGGTCTCCAAGCAGTGTTGAGTATCGACCCGTAATCGTATCTTCAAGCGTCAATGAGGCAACGGTACGAAATGCGCCGATTGCCTCTGAAGCAAACTGGGAGCTTTCTGCAAAAACAGCAGCGTTCAATTGATCGAACTTAACTTCATAGCGGACACGGACGAACATGGCACCGATAATAACAGGAAAGGCAGAAAATATGGACACCAGAGTCAACTTCCAGCCAAAAGCGAACGAAATAGCGATGCAGCCGAATATGTTGAAGAGTGAAATCATAGGAAATGCCATCGTTGGACCAAGGAGCTCTTGGAGTTTAGTAGGGTCGGAAGATAGGTTGGAAGTCAAGGAACCGGCTGAATTCCCCTCCTGGTCAAAAAACGATATTGGTTTTCTTATGATATTTTCGAAATATTCTTGTCTGTATATAGCAGATATATACTACGTTTCTGTTTAGTAGTGTAGAAAGGGGTATATGAAAACATAACCCAGGGAAACTTACGGCTGCCAAACTGACGCATGCCCAACCGAGAATCATGTAGAAGATAGATGATCCGATGGCAAGTATAAGGAACATCAGTGCAAAGAACTCACTCTCCTTTTTCAATTCATTCCCAGTTAGCTGGAATGCGCTGGTGAGTTTGGCGAATAAGAAACTCTGCAGTGAGAACGCGGCTTCGAAGGCATCGAATGTCAGTCATGGGTCAGGAGCGACCACCTCAGGGAAATTTTGGTTACTTACAGCCGCAGCCTGCCGCTCCAACAACAAGGGCAGCATACATTATCCAGTACTTTCTTTGTTCCCAGAGGAACAGGCCGACCGAGTTTGCCAAGGAACGGGATTTTTGTACTGCTGCGGCTTTAGGTGGCATCTCAACGGCATCTTGCTGGATGGTGCTGCCGGTTTTGGTTCTGGACAGCACGGTCTCTACCGTGTCCTTTGGCATGTCCTCGATCGGAACCTCATCGCCATCCCCCATCTCCAACTGCTGGTTTTCTACAAGAGTTTGATATAGACTTTCACGGGATAGGAGTTCTTCGTGGGTTCCTTGTTCGATTGCCTTACCCTTTTGCAGAACTATAATATTGTCGGCCTTTTTAATGGTTGATAACCTGTGGGCAATGGTGATCGTGGTCCGGTTTCGGGAAACACGGTCAAGAGCAGCTTGCACCACACGCTCCCCTCGCACATCAATAGAGCTGGTTGCTTCGTCAAGAATGAGAAGTGGTGGCTGCTTGATAATACTTCGTGCAATGGCAAGTCTTTGACGCTGTCCGCCACTAAGCTTGATGCCGCCCTCTCCAATTGTTGTGTCGTAGCCCTAAGTCAATCAGTACGATATTGACGAAAACTAGGGAATGCGATATGAAGTTACCTCGGGAAGTTTATCGATAAACTCATCAGCAAACGCTTCTCGGCAAGCCTCTTTCACCAATTGTCGCTTCACATCTTCGCTCTCGTTTTCCCATTTCGACCCAACGAGCCCAAAGGCCACGTTATTAAAAATTGAGGTGCTGAATGAAAACGGCTCCTGTTGCACGAATCCAATCTGTGATCTCCACCATTTGAGGTCAAAGTCCTCGATGTTATGTGGACCAATCTGGATAGCACCACTGTTTGGGGTTGGCACCTCCGGACCTTGTGGGCTAGCCTGAGATGGACTACCCTTTTCCGTCAAGTTATCATTGTTCGTATTCTCCGTCTGATCAGATATTTGATACCATCTCTCAAGGAGAGCCACAATAGTACTCTTCCCGCACCCCGAAGGCCCAACTAGTGCGGTAACTTTTCCCACAGGAAATTTCAGCGAGATGTCATCAAGGATCTTCACATTTGGTCGCCGGGGGTAAGAGAAAGTAACGTCCCTGAAGCCCAGATCATCGAAATCGGAAATGCTGATATCCTTCAAGCCCGAGGTCTTGAGGGAAGGGGAATCAAGGACGGAAAAGAAATTAGCAGACGCGCTAACAGCCTTTGACATTACCATCAATGGTGAGGTTATAAAGGAGAAAGCGGAAACAACGATTAGCATAGAGAAAATAACCCTGATTGGTGAGAAGTAAGTGACCTCAGTCATTAGTATGGAACGTCTGGAAAATTAGTAGGAACCAAGAACATACGTTATGACGGGGCCAACATCCTCGACTTGGCCCTTGATGAACAGACGTACGCCAAACCAGAAGGCAAGGGCAAAGTTGCAAAAGGTGGCGAACTGCGAAGTCCCAAACTGGAGGCCTATCACGGGGGAAGTCCGAAGACCCCTAGTTTTCGCTTCTGTCATCCACTTGGCGTGTTGGGCGGAGACACGTTCTTCAGCACCGCAGGCAACAATGGTGCGTATAGAAGCCAACACTTCGCCAGCAATGGAAGTAGCTTTTCCGTTGGCTGTATCGATTTTCCCCAGGATTTTGATGTAGAAAGGAATGGAGATGCCAAAGACGAGGAGCATGAACACGAGAGTGCTGCTGCATGCCAGGGTTAGTGCCCAGGAGCGACTGAAAGCAACGCCGTAAGCGGCAATGATAAGAGCAAGTGACTGCAGGAACATTGCAATTTTGTCAGATATGCCCGCCTGGACAAGATTGGAGGATGTGGTAATGGTTTCCGTCGGCCGGCCAACAGGTAGTTCGTCTATGAAGCTAAGGGGGCGGTTGAAAAGTGCACGGAGATAGGCCAATCGTAGGTTTGCTGAGATGCGTGTTCCGGTCATACGCAGGCAGAACTTTGGCAATTGAATTGTCAGACTTGACGTGGTAGCATGGTTAAATGGGGGAGTAGTAAGATGAGAGCAACCATTGATATGTATCCCAACACAAATTTCCCGATGAATAAATAGATAATGTAGAGCCTGCAAAGGGAATGCCACATGTTAGATACCGAGTCTTAGTGAATCTAAACAGTTGGTTGGAGAACGAAGGGGGGAATGCCTTACACATTTTTGGTGACACCATCCATAAACTCGTCTTTTGTAACTCCGGGGCCAGGTGTAAAGAATTTATTAAAGTCGCTAACTAGAGCGCCTGTATACAAAGTATCATGAGTAGCTAGCCTCAGTACCCATGGAGTTGGCAGAACTACTGACCAAAAACGATGTTCATCAACGGAAGGGTCTTCGTGGTCAAAATGTATTAGTGAGGCGGCCACCACAGTCTAGGGAAAGGAGTAAAACGCACGACACCTGCACCGACGGCGCAACAGGACGCTATCCCCATCATAATCCAATCGGCGGGCGTGCCGTATGACAGAATGCGCTGGATAAGAGTGGACGGTCAGCACGAGCCGCATGCAATTCGGTAATGGTAGACACGAAGGACTAGACCAACAAAGTAATTTGACACCGGCGCCTTCACCTCGGCCTCTTTCTCTGGCTTTGGAGATTCATCCGAGTTTGCAGGCTCGTCGGTGGAAGCCATTTTTTATATTCGGTCGCCAACGGAAGCGGGCCGGGGATTGGAGGAGGTAGTTGTCTTAGTGAAAGACTGCTCGAAGGAGTGCGTTCTTCGTAGCAGGAAGAGCAGTAATTATCTCCCGAAGAAGTCCAGAAACGCGGGCTATACACTTGGATATATACCGAAGCCCCTTGGCCGATATCTTTATAGAAATGGCCTTGCAAGCTAGAAACACTTGGTCAAGGCAGCAAAATTAACAACACGCAGCGCTAGTGCGAGTATCCATGGATAAATGTATATATATAGATATATACAGAGTATATATTCGATCAATGGTACTGATAGAGTACTCTCCAACCATTAGGAATGGTCTTGATATGACTCCTTTTGCGCTGGCAACATCGATGTGGTCGCGGGTCAAGATGCCCTTCAGAGAGTTTGATGCATTGAAATACGCGTAAAGCTAGTTTTTTGGTTGGTGTCACCCCTGAAACTTCTACTTGGCAACCAAAAGCCGCCAAGCTGCCGGAATACACAAAGTCGCTTGGCTTGAAAGAGGTGCATGCAGAATCAATCCCCTCATAGTACATACGAAGGATCATTAAGGCTGCTCTTTTTCGAGGGAATCTAAGACATCCCTCCAGGTGGGCGATGGAGCTATTTCATATTCTATTAATCCACAACCCACAGTCCCATTGACAATCTGATTGCAACACAAGTACACCCGGTAGCGGGGCGAGACGGCTGGGGAAGATGAGAAATGGGGAGCGCGGAAGAAATTTAACAGTATCTCCAGCTGGAAAGTAGTGTAGATTAATTTGTGACAAGCTTCAAGGTAGCCAACATAAAGCCTCTGGCTCCATTGCTTAACCATACATTTTCTCCATCAACAAGCTCGTCAACACGGACTGCTGCTTCAGAGCAAATCCCAGTTGCCAGGGCATAACGTCTAGTGGTGCTAGCATTACCGCCGCTGGAGAGTGGTGGTGTTATCCATCCACCATTTTGATTGTGCCGACTCTTAAAATACACAGTTGTAATGCTTCCCTCCATCACCTCCCCAGCAGTATTATACACCAGTACTTCAGCTGTTTCTTTCAATGAAAAAATGTTAACCCGCTGTCGTGCTGCATCATATTCATCTCTCGACGTGGTTTTGTGCTTGGTAAACGCCGATGGTGTAGTCGGCTGGGTATCCAACCGCAGTTCCCACAGCACATGTTTCTCTTTCGAATGCCTTGTCAGATGAAGATCATTAAATGTGGGAGCGTTCGGGAGGAAAAAAATATGGGAAGTGAAAGGTGTGGCAGGGGTAGCCTCTATGTTGATGTCTCCATTGTAGGATAGTAGAATGCGGAGACGCCACGGGAGGGCCATGTCCGGTATATATTGATCAATTGCCATTGCAAATATACTCATATCTCCAGCAAATTTCTGCTGTAACCTCGAAGCAGCAGTTTCCCATTCGAAGTCGATAGCAGCATCTAAAATGCGATCATAGTGGTATGCAAGAAGATAATATGGAGACTCTCTAGGATGTGGTAAGGACTCGACGGAGGCTGCGGCTTTGGCAAGCTCGGGGTCATATCGCAGAGTAGAGAATATTTGGAAACCGGGCTCTTCTTGACGGGTCACTTCGTTGCTGACCATGGTAATTTACTTCCACAAATGCACGCCTTTCATTGAAAAGATGATGGCTGCAGTTAGTGTGGGAGCCTGGGGTGGGTTCAAAATTAGGTCAATTTGTATGGTCATCGCGTCCAAAGACTTTTGTCACAGCAATAATCCATCCCTACTTCGTGTCATACATACCTGGGAGAGCGGTGTGATGTTCACGAGATGCAGCGCGTTACACTACCAACACATTCATACTGGTAATAGAATATTTATGAGCACCTAGCTCTAGCCAATCCCCGGCTTGACCTCCCCTCAGAAGCGGTGTCACCTGACTCTCGGTCCGACTATTCTCCATTTCTTACTAAGCAACCCCGCCAGGAACACCTCGGCTATTGCCGGGGCGGCATCTCCAAATCGGGCCAAGTCTCGCGCGCGTCTCCGCATCTGCCGCCAAACCGCCGCAAGCAAGCACCAGCAGCTCTCTTCCCCCCCCCAATAATACCGCCATCATAGACTTGCTGCTGCTTTCAACTGCTGTCCACTCGCAGCTCTTGTACTATCTTCGGCGCCACTGCTGGGTGCCATCGGGATCTTCTCTCTCTCGCTCTCCCTCTCGCCGCCTCTTCGGTTGCTTGCTAATCCGTCGGCCAAAGCTACCGTTTGAGTTTCGGTCGGTTTAACGGCTCTACGCTCATTCTCACCTTTCCTTCGGCGTTGAATAATATCCTCCTTTGCTTTTGCATCACTCCCCCCTTTTTTCAGTCTTCTTCTGCCCTTGCTCTTTTGCTAGCTCCCTGGTCTATGGATTGTTGACAGCTCCGTACCCTCAAGAGCTCAATCACAAACAGTAAACAACATACAAACCAAGAGAGAAGGAGGAAAGGAACTACACGACCATGGCTATTGCTGCTTCCCTTCCGTTGCGAAGGGTTCTCCTCTCACGCACCTCCAAGTGCACCTCAATACGCTCATTTTCCACCACGCCATCCCGAAATGCCACCTGGGGCTTCATAGGACTGGGCCAAATGGGTTCGTTAGCTGGCCTCGCCTCTTCTTGGTTCTGCTGCTAACCTTTCGTACCCCTATAGGCTATCCAATGGCTAGGAATCTGCGAGCAAAAATTCCAGAGTCAGACACCCTTGTCGTTTTCGACACCAATGCCGCTACCACACAAAAATTCCTCAGCGAGGGCGCCGGCAAGAAGATCGAAGTTGCTTCTGTACCCCGAGATGTTGCTGAGCGATCGGTAAGCTTACACTTATACGTGTCCTAGCGGCTACTTTTTCATCCTTTCGGTTTACCCGACTTGTTGTGGCTTTGTCGTCTGAAACTAACCGAATCCCTCTATGGTTAAATCTCTCCATTTAGGAAATAATCGTCACCAGCTTACCAGAACCTCAGCATGTCAAGAGTGTATTCCATGACATCCTGAAAGACGGCCTCCCCACCACCACCAAAGAACGCCTCTTTATCGATTGCTCAACAATTGACCCGAGCTCCTCTAAAGAAGTCGCCACGGCCGTCCAGTCTACTGGCTCAGGCCGTTTTGTCGACGCTCCCATGTCCGGTGGAGTCGTTGGTGCTACCGCCGGTACACTCACCTTCATGCTCGGAGCCTCGAAAGACGTACCTGGTCTGTCTGAGAGAGCAGAGAAGGCCTTGCTGCTCATGGGCAAGAAAGTATGGCACCTCGGAGATCAGGGGGCTGGTCTGTCTGGGAAGCTAGCCAACAATTATCTTCTGGCGGTCGCCAACGTCGCTACCGCGGAGGCTATGAACTTGGGCATCAAGTGGGGCCTAGACCCCAAGGTGCTCGGCCAGATGATCAACTCCTCGACGGGTAGGTGTTGGTCTAGTGAAGTTAACAACCCTGTTCCAGGCGTCGTAGCAACTTCACCCGCTTCCCGAGGCTACACCGGCGGGTTTGGAGTAAGCCTGATGAAGAAGGACCTTCGACTCGCTGTTGAAGCGGCTGCAGAGTCGGGTACACCCCTTGAGCTTGCTGGTAGAGTACAAGAAGTGTACGATTCGACGGAGGAAGCTCATCGGGGCCAGGATTTTTCGGTTGTTTACCAGTATTTGCAAGGTAAATCCAAATAGACATAATGCACAGATGTGGCATAGAGGAGGGGAAGCCAAT
Source organism: Arthroderma sp. MBC 290 (assembly GCA_030411455.1). Taxonomy (NCBI): domain Eukaryota; kingdom Fungi; phylum Ascomycota; class Eurotiomycetes; order Onygenales; family Arthrodermataceae; genus Arthroderma; species Arthroderma sp. MBC 290. The sequence continues at coordinate 47,575 of JAPERC010000042.1, read as the reverse complement.
ACATGTGGCTAGGCATTGCATATACTATTAGCGGAACAAAGATATCCTTCTTTTTTTTCTCCCTTCAGCTCTGCACTTTTTAGCGGATTTTCTGCCTACTTGTCGCTCACGTGATACGTCTGATCCCAGCGTCGCGGTAGAGGTGCTAGTTAACTATTTCAACGGTGTTAGAAAAGGCCTTGATGTTGCTTGAACTCTGGTGCATTTCTAGCTAATAAAAGTAAACATGTGATACAGATCTAATAACGCCAAAAACCCGGGTCGACGAGCCAGGACCGAAGAAGTTGAATAATATACAAAGATATAATATAAGTACAATGTAAAGTTGAAAAGCTGCGTTTTAATCCCGTATCCTTCCCTATTCGCCACGTCCCATTTGTATCGAACGCCTGATAAAGAACCATATAAAACGAAGTGCTAGAAGTATAGATGTGTGTTCGGTGATCGGTCATGTGGCGATGGTTCTTTTGATTGAGCGGTGTCGTAGAAATGATGCAATTATTAAAGGGGGGAAAGGTGAGTGGAGAGAGAAAGGTTTTATGCCGTTGTGCCACAGAACCGGAGAATGAGCTCATACCTAACAGATCAACCATCAGTCATTGGATCGGTAGAAGAAGGCGACAGGATTCACTTACATTCCAAACATGATAGCTGCACTCGGCACCACGCGCAGCAAATGGGGGGTGAGCCCACCATATAATCCGACCATACCCTCTTCCTTCCAGATAGTCTTAAAGCACTGCGCGAGACCAGTGTACTTCATCTGAACCTGCCCACCACCCACCGGGACCGTAGGCGCCTGTCTTAACCTTGTCCTAACGACCTCATGCGGATACGTGATAGCAGCAGCAAACAGTTTCGCGGAGCCCGCCGCGAAGAGTTTCCCACCCCACGATTTCATATCGTCCTTCCAATCAGGCACATACGCTGGATCAGCACTCCTCTCATCCTCCCACTGTCTCAAAACGCGCTTCATCTCCTCATACAAAACCCACTGCAGCGCACTTTCCGTCACACCTAGGTATGATGCTGATAACCCCTTATATAATCCCTTGATCCCCTCGTGCCGGACTGTCTGTCGAATACAGTCTATGCTATTCTTATACTGCCTCCCCCGGCCGGGTAAATGTGAATTGTCCTTATCAAGCTGCAACCTCGTCTTGACCAGCCAGATTGGGTTAGTGGCCGTTCCAGTCGCGATCCCCGCCACGGCCGCCGCGGAAAGATGGACAAACATCGGCGAATGAGCCGGGTTATAGCCGAAGTAATCATTCAATAACCGTTTCCCGTTTCCATATACGTAGAAATTTATCGCACGTGCCGGCACGACTCCAGTTAGGTTTGGGCCTAGACCTTTAAAAAGTGCCCGCCAGCCCTCATGGACATGGATGGAGCGAAGAATCTGAAGGGTTTCGGAGAGATGCAGGCTTGCGGAGCGAGTGATGGCTAAAAGAGAATTGGACGGAGCCCGATAGGCTGTGGAAGATGGATGAGACGCGCGCAAAGAGCTGAGCTGAGCTTGGTAAAAATCGGATTGGAGGCGGGTTTTGAGCACATCGAGGGGCGATGTTAGTGCAGCTGCTGTCATTCCACCGATCCTATGGGATACATTCTAGTCAGTACTGCAAACATCAACTGCATCCTTGCCGATTAGATACCATTTAACTTACCCTCCTGCTAAAAAATGAGCCCATGGCTTGGATTCGGGCTTCAACACTACCTCGACTTCTTTTGCAATTTCAATATTGCTCGTTTCCCCAGTCGGTAATATTATGTTCTGCTTGAGTTCAGTGCCATCACCGCCTCGAGTTGAGCCCGGCGCAGTCGTGGAAAGGCTAGACGTTGCTGGATATGCCATGGCTGGATCTTATTCCCGAGTCGGTTATCAAGTCACCGTGAGGAATTAAAGTAGAATAAAAAGGAAACGAGCAAGGCAAAAGAGGGTATAAAAAGTCGGCTTTCAAAAATCCAATTAATTCTTAAAACACTCCATTAAAAAAAGACAAAACCACGAAAGGGAGGAATAATAATTTCTTTCTTGAAAAAAGACGCGATGAGAATGAAGATCGCGCCTCTGGGATTTTTTTTTTAACGCCGTCATCCATACAAAAAGTTTGGCGCGCGGCGGTCTGTCTTTTTATTGGCTCTTTTTAGCTTCTATCTGTGGCTGATGCCACGTGATTATCCAATTGTGGCTGTGGTGGAAAGGCGTGGCGGTCGGCTTGGTTAAGGTCGTCGAGGCGGGCAGAACAGCTCTCATATCAAGTTCGGGTGCTTCGAAAAGCAGTAGAACAACCGCCCGGACATTGCAAAGGATCATTCTGGGACATTATAATAAACTCTCCAAACCTCAAAGAATGGGAGCATCCGACTGTCCCGGCTGATTCTTGACCAACCACTACCTACAGTCAGGCCTACCAACAAACCACCAGACGTAGGTAAAGAGCCATGTGCAATTAGCAACATGGCATACATTGTTCCTATTCATGGTGCAAGTAGCATCCGGAACGCCTTGAGCGCTCGCTTCCTAAAAGCCGATGAAGACTGTCTCGTCGTTGGGTGAGGCTTCACTCCGTACACCTCATCAGGTAGCTAAACTGCAGAAGCTGACCCGCAATCCCTCCCAGCAAATCTAACCGACTAGAATTGTATACTCAATCCTCCGACGGTCTGATTCTCCGCCATTCGAGGGCCATCTATGGCAAGATAACCATCCTCCAGAAACTCGTCCGGCACGACCCTTCACAGACCGATCTCCTCGTCATTGGAACTGATCGTAATGCATATTTCACCGTATCGTGGGATTCCACCACAAACCAGCTGCGGACGGAGAAGAAGTATATCGACTTGAATGATGCCTCGTTGCGGGATTCGCAAAATGGTGACCGGTGCCTGGTCGATTTCTCCCAAACCTTTCTTACTCTGGAAGTATACGAAGGGGTAGTGACGGTGATACCGATAGCGGAACCTCGAAAGCGCTCTAAATCTACACCGGCGGAAGCGCGCTTGCTCCCGGGATATATGGGAGATCCTCTTCAGGCGAGGATCGAGGAACTCTTTGTTCGGTCCTCGGCTTTTCTAGATAGAGAGGATAACCGGATCCCCCGAATGGCGCTGTTATATGAGGATACACAAGGGAAGGTGAAGCTAAAATTACGCGATTTGATATACACCCCAGCTATGGTCACTGGAGATGGGGGGAACGCGGCGGAACTACAACATGTGGATGTCTTGAGCGACGAGCTGGAGCTGGGGGCAAGCCTTCTGATACCTGTTCCACGACCATTAGGTCTGTACTGCCTTTTATCGATGGGTGTTGTTTGAAGATCTGCGGACTAACGCTTGGTATAGGCGGACTCTTGATTCTCGGCGAATCAACAATTAAATATGTGGACGATTCCCGCAATGAAACAATATCTAGGCCCCTTGAGCAATCCACGGTATTTGTCGCCTGGGAGCAAGTGGATGGGCAGAGGTGGCTACTTGCCGATGACTATGGTCGACTATTCTTCTTAATGCTTATGCTCGATGCCGATAATGCAGTGGAAACATGGAAGGTAGATCTACTGGGTGAAACATCGCGAGCGTCAGTCCTCGTGTACCTCGGTACGGGCATAGTATTTGTCGGGAGCCATCAAGGTGATTCCCAGGTTATCAAAATCGTGGAAGGTTCCTTTGAAATCATCCAAACTATCTCAAATATTGCGCCCATACTAGACTTCACGGTAATGGACCTGGGCAACCGATCTGGTGATAACCAAACGCATGAGTTCTCATCCGGACAGGCGCGAATCGTTACAGGCTCCGGGGCGTTTAATGACGGGACGCTTCGAAGCGTTCGGAGTGGTGTAGGCATGGAGGACCTTGGTGTTCTGGCTCAAATGCAGCACATTGTCGACCTATGGAGTCTTCGAGTCTCTTGCTCTGAACAATTTTCTGACACACTTCTCGTGTCCTTCGTGAATGAAACGAGAGTTTTCGAGTTTTCTCCAGGCGGGGAGGTCGAGGAGAAGGAGGAATTTTTCGGGTTCCGCCTCTCTGAGAGCACCGTTCTTGCTACCAATATTCCCAATAACCGCGTATTGCAAGTTACAGAGCATTTGGCAAAGGTGGCTGACCTGGATGGGGGTATGGTGGTTTGGGAATGGACACCCACGAATGAGGCAGCTATAACCGCCGCGGCGGTTAATGACGATCATCTGGTGCTCGTACTTGGTGGTCAAAATGCTGTATGCTTTGGATTAACGAACGAAATCTCGATGTTAACCACAAAGCATTTTGACCCTAATAACCAGATCTCGGGCGTGACGGTCACGTCGTCGCCTGCTCAAGCCTGCATACTATGTTTGCCACAGTCCGGAGAGATTGTCGTGGCAGATCTGCCGTCACTCAGCATTCGACAGACCAAAAACCTGGGAACTCCAGGCGAGGCAATACCTCGATCCGCCATTGTGGCGGAGCTGGCGGAAAATGTGCCTCCTACTCTTTTCGTTTCTATGGCGGATGGAAGTGTATTTTCATTCTCGTTTAACCCTGAAGATTTCTCGTTATCCAACTCGAGTAGGCTCATCCTTGGCTCTGAGCAGCCTTCGTTTAAGAAACTTCCACGTGGGGATGGCAAGTTCAATGTATTTGCAACTTGCGACCATCCAAGCTTGATCTACTCATCCGAAGACAGAATAGTATACTCCGCAGTCAACTCTGATCGGACAACACGTATATGTGACCTGAACACAGAGGCGTTCCCTGGATCTATTGCTGTTGCCACACCGGACGAACTGAAAATCGCTCTTGTTGACCGTGAGCGAACGACTCAAATACAAACGCTTCCGATGCATTCAACGGTGCGAAGAGTGGCATATTCCCCATCAGAGAAGGCATTTGGAATTGGAACGATTAAAAGGGTGATAGAGAACGGTGTAGAGACCGTGAACAGCCAATTTGTCCTGGCAGACGAAATTTTGTTCCATAAACTGAGTGTTTTTGATCTGAACCCAGGCGAGCTGGTTGAAAGCGTAATTCGCGCTGGGTTTGATCACGGTGAGGATGAGTTAGGAAATATCAAAACTAAAGACTTGTTTTTTGTTGGAACCGCTCATTTGGACGATGCTGGCCAGGACAATGTCAGGGGCCGGATATTAGTTTTCGAGGTCTCGGAATCAAGGACTTTAAACAAAGCAGCAGAGCTTGCAGTCAAGGGGGCTTGTAGGGCCCTCGCCATGCTGGGCGAAAAGCTTGTTGCTGCGCTAGTAAAAACGGTCAGAATGCTTCACTTTCTTCGTTCCTTTCTGCGTATCAGCATGATGCTAACTCCCTATCCAGGTTGTTGTCTTCAACGTCAAGTGGGGGTCATTCGGTGTCGAAGGGCTAGAAAAGTCTGCAACGTATCGGACCTCTACTGCCCCAGTAGACATCGCTGTCAATGGAAATACCATTGCAGTTGCAGATTTGATGAAGAGTATTTCTCTTGTTGAGTTTAAGCTTGGCCAAGATGGTCTACCTGACAGCCTCACTGAGGTAGCGCGTCACTACCAGACACTCTGGAGCACTTCTGTTGCCCAAGTAGAGGAAAACTACTACCTCGAGGGTGATGCAGAAGGTAACCTTGTGGTTCTCAATAGGAATACCACGGGGGTGACCGATGATGATAAAAGGAGGATGCAAGTCACGAGTGAACTACGGTTAGGAGAGATGGTGAACCGGATCCATCCAATAACAGTTCAGTCACCGCCAGGTGCAGCTGTGGCTCCCTGTGCATTGCTAGCCACGGTGCGTTTACTATCTTATCCCATAAACAACTGAACATCTACCGATCCTTTGGCTTCGCTTGCAATCAGAACTGACAGCTGACTTTTTATGGTTTATAGGTGGAGGGATCCATTTATCTTTTTGGTATGATAAATACGGGTTTTCAAGACCTCCTCATGCGACTTCAAACTGCAATTGCTAGCTTGGTCCAAAGCCCCGGTGGAATACCATTTACCCAATACCGCGCGTTCCGAACAACGGTTCGACAAGCTGACGAGCCATTCAGATTTGTGGATGGAGAGCTTATCGAGCGGTTCCTGACTTGTGCACCAGAGACACAGGAGAACATTGTGAGCAGCATTTCTGACAACGGTGTGACGGTAGACTCCGTCAAGAGTATTGTTGAAGGACTTAAGAGGATGCATTAGAATTGGTGCTGGTTAGATACTTTGCAGTATTTTTAGTATTTTACGGAGTATATCTTGATATAGCAATAGCAGGTATGTTAGGAAGTTCCACACATTAGATGTGTTCTGAATGTATATAATACATTTAAGCATTTATGTTCGACTCTTTTTGCCACCGTAGTCATGATATCCCGCACTCGCACTCGTCGCAAGAGCCTTAAGACCCGGAAAATCTCATATACTAAGCAAAGCTTACTTTTTTTCTAGCAGAGGAACTGCAGGCGGGAAATTGTGCTTGGCCGGGCTCGGCCTTCACCCCGGTTGTGTAAAGTGAAGGGCACGCGCGGATTTCAGGCCTATACGGCGTAGGTTTCGCCTAACAAGTGCGCATTGTCGAGGGCGCTCGTTGATAGCCTTCGTAGAATGTAGCACAAATTAAGTGGGTACTAACCCGCCGGTGGATTTTTGCGATGTATCCATGCTATAATGCGATTATTCATCTCGTTCTACGCCTTTTACCTCGATGCTCGTCCTGATCTGCGTATGCTTGGATGGCGGATTCTAAACCCTCATTCCGTCGTGCAAGCAGCAGAATGTCGGATTCACTAATTGTCGAGCGGCCCGCATGTCTGTAACAAAAAGCCAAATAAGTATATGAAATCGTATGGAAATAGCATGTCAGACGCGTACTTGGCAAACATCTCCAGGTCCTGGCTTGTGTTCTCTATAAAACTCGTGAGCTTCGGGTTCGATGGAGGATATGAAAGTTGACAAGCGCAGAGGACGATCTATCATTGGGAGGGTATACCAATTTGGGTCCAGACTAACTCCAAAAGTCCACCTAGAAATTGAGGGGTGGCATCGGTCCGGAGCTTGCTGGCTTGTTCACGGGCGATATTCCCAACCGCTAGCCAAAGCATGGCTTTTAGTTGCTGTTATAGGATAGTTAGAGCAGTAGGGCCACGTAGAGGAGGGAATACCCATACTTTCCCACTTGGAGCATCTCCATCTGGCTTTGGGGCCATTTTGGGGTTAAGGTGCAATGGATACTCGCTGTTGTCGTCGAAGAAGCTCGAGAATCTTTCGCGGTGTGTTTGACGCGACGCGCCGGCGGTTGTGTCACGTGAATGTTACCGGCGCGGCTCAACTTTTTGGCGCCAGACCATCTGAGAGGTTTTTCTAACCTCAGGCCGCACGACGATACTGCAAACACTGCTGAATAGTTTTCACTGAGCTCTTGGTCATTTCTACAATTCACAGCGACTCCATCCGCCTATACAAATACTAGGCCTATACCGCGGCCCACCATGTCTACGGATATCGCGGAATCCCTCCGGGGCTATTACTCTAATTTCACCAACAACATGGCAGAAACATTTGCGGGGTTTTCCACTCGCGACTATATTCGACTCATCTGGATTATAGGTGGCTACATCTTCCTTCGACCATATCTTGATAAAGGATTTAAGAAGTTGATGGAGTCAGCTTACCCCGAAGAGAAAGAAGAGGAGGATGGCGGCGATGAACCACTGTCCGCAGACGCCCGAGCAAAATTATCAGCCAATGCGTTACGCGGCATACGTGAGAAGGCCGAAGGAGAAGAAAACGAGGATGGGGATAGTGACGAGGGAGAGTCAACGGGTGTTAGCTGGGGTAAAAGCGCTAGACGAAAGCAACGGAAGACCATCGCATACCTGGAGCGGGAATTGGAGAGAAAAAGAGAAGAAGAGGACGTTCAGGATATTGCCGACCTACTAGAAGACTAAAAACCTCTTGGATTTCCATATAATCTGTGGGAACGCTGTTGGGATCGACTCTCATATCGTCTTGCTGTGGATCGTGGAGCTTCTTGCTATGGCCCCAGGCGCCGACCATATCTGTTTGGGATATTAATGCCAGTTTGCGATTCTTTATGTTCCCTATACGGACGACCCTACGACATGATCACAGTATCTTCACGGAGAAGAAAAATATAACCCCCATCCAGCCGTCAGCCCATCAACCGCCTTCTCAAGCTGCCAAACGATTTTATACCCACGTGACCTGTGGCTTCGTGAGCCGCATGACATCATTCAGAGGCAATCCTTGGATGGCACCTTCTTGACTTCATAACATCAAGTCTTTAAAATACTTTCCTGCCTGGCCTTCTTTTCTCCTCTTGTTTTACTACTGCATTACTTGGTCTTTTGCATATGTGTTCCTATTCACGCTGTAACTTGTTATATAACCCTGCCACCACCTGTTCTACTGGTGGTCATTGAACAGGTCAACCATTTTATATTGATATTCCTCGAGTTTGTCCCGTCTCCATTTGTCTCCCATCGCTTTTTGAGCTCTTCCATACCTCTCCAGGATGGGTGTCGCCGGTCCGCTTATTCGCTTTACGAACTTTGGCTTGAGGTTGCTTCAAGTATGCGCTTCAATTATCATTCTCGGGATTTTCGGTTACTTCTTAGCGACCCAGGCGGAACATAATCTGGATATGCCGCCGTGGGTTAAAGCTGTGACTGGGATAGCGGGCGCTGCGACCTTCTATACCTTCATAGCATCGTGTACGACGCTTTTTATTGGTAGCGTCCCGTTCTTCTCTGGCCTTGCAATGGGTCTCGATGCTTTGTTTGCTGTAGGCTCAATCGCCATCGCCATCATGTGCCGCCATGGTACCTCATCTTGTGCCGGACATGTCAACACCCCACTGGGAGCCGGAGATGCAGAAGACCCAGCTAAAGGCTTTGGGGAGGGAGGTTTTGGGACCGGAGGTGGGAAGAAAGTGACATATGTCCCTGATTTAAAATCTGCTTGCAAGCTACAGAAAGCTGTTTTTGCAATTTCGCTCATCAGCATGTATGTGAACCCTATAATTTTTTCTATAGTTAGGATTCTAACATCTACTAGTTTCCTATTTCTTGCCACGATTCCTGCCCAGAGGAGCTACACAAAGCATCGTAATGACGCCAAGAGAACTTCAGCGAGCACCAATAGTCTTTCCACTCCACCTCGTGGCCCTCGCCGCTTTTGGCCTTTCGCAAAACGCCCTGTGCCAGGTCCCCGCACCACTGCTGTGCCCTATGATACGCCTCAATATCCGACTACTACTATTCCGCTGGACGATCGGCCGCAGCAGGATACGCCACCTCGATATGCATCATTATTCGGCCGCATAAAGTCGCGTGATAGCAAATTGAAGGAGCCGCCACCCACTGTGCAGCCTGATGCTAACAAAGAAACGGATCCAGGATCAGATCGCATTTACAGGCACACAAACTCATCATACACCTATCCTACTAGTCCATTCAATACCGATCTTGGAAACCGTGACACTTGGTACGGCGCTGATTACAATTATGGCCAGAGTGGAGTTGGTTCAGGTGGATATGCTTATGGCTATGGTGACGCGGGTCATGGACGCTCGAACTTATGAGCAGGAGATGTACCCATTATATTATGCGATGAGAACCATTTCCCATGTTACTGTCTCCAACTTTATGACGAAATGTTGGGTTGTAGCTTCGCATATGGTACACTGGTCGATAATCATGCAATGTTTCCTAAGGCGCTTACAGCGCTGTAGACCGGGATAGACTCGAGGTGGCGACATTAAGTTTCAGCTCATGTTTAGGCGCGCATGCGGTATCACTATATCCTAAAGGTTCAGCATGTCTATGATCACTATAACTAAAAGCTCGTTGTTATATATAATCCCCTTGAGTATCATATAAGACTTGGAAGGATTGGCTAGCTTTGGGAATCTGCGTTGCCAGAGTCAAGTATATTATGGAATGATTCCTCCCTCGCCTCGGCTAAAAGTGATAGGGATGAGAATGCCTGTAACCCGTTTGGTACAAATGTATCAAGCTCACTTCAAATCAACCGGGAGACTAGGCGGTAAATCTTCGTCCGCGCTACCCCAATCAGTCTCCTCCTTGGCCAAAGTCAGCTCCAATAGCCCGCCCGCCCTGAAAAAATCATGACCAATCCAGTTTTTCGTCCATGGCTTGCCGTCTCTCGTTACACTCTTGATATATATCGCCTCATGAGTTGGGTCGAAGTTGATACTCCGAATGATTGCTACACCACCTGTGAGCGGATTGCGAATTCGAGCCTCTTTGAAAAATGGAGCTATGATGAGATACACATCCTGGCCATGAACTGGATAGAGCCCAATCATATTAAATGCAAGGAAAGCACCGATCGCTCCACTGTCGTCGTTTCCAGGGAGACCAGCTATGCTGCTATTGAATACAGACGGGATATAGGAGTGTGCTTTAGCGGAGGAAAGGCCTGGTCTTCCGGTATAGTGGAAGAGGTATATGGTGAGGAATGCGGGCTCATTACCGATATACAGAAGGCCCGATTCGTGGAGATACTTGAGGCGGTCGTTGAATATTTTTACGCCACCAAGAGTCTGGATGAGTTTTTTCATGTCATGCGGAGCAAAGCTGTTGTCTTAACGTCAGCAATGGCAGGTGGTTGGAAACGGGAGTACGGTACTCACAAGGTGTAGAGCCAACAGCTAGTTTCATAAGTCTCATGGCCATCCCTGTTCAAATAGCATGAATCTGGTTCGAGCAATGGGCTGCACAAAATTGGATCTTGGTAGTCCCACGACCCGTCAAGAAGACGGGGTTGCAGGACTCCCGTGAATCCTGTATCCGTTCCATTAATGTAGGATTTCTGGTCCTCGCGGAAAAGATTAAGCCAGTTTCGTGAACGGTTGGTATATTTCTCATAGTCTTCGATATTGCCTCGCTCCTTCGCCATTGCTCCGATGCAGAAGTCGTTGTATGCATATTCAACATTCCGTGAAATGCTACGTGTACAGAGTCCTTCTCCAGCGCAGTCGTCTTTGGCTACATAGCCCAGATTCTTCCAGCTCTCCAAACTTCCCCTTCCCTCCAGAAGCCAGTTTGGTGCTTGAATTTCGGCATCCTTTACCAGTGCTTCGTAGGCTATATCCCAATCAACGCTGGGTATTCCCTTGAGGTACGACTCTGCCAGAACAACGTCCGCATTGGAACCGCCTTGAGTTTGACCTTTGCAAAGCGACATTCGACAGTCTGGAAGGTATCCAGTATGTAGGTATATGTCGAGAAGGGCACGAACCATTCTCGATTGGCCCACTGGGTCAACCACGGTCAAGAAGGGGTGAAGAGTCCGGAATGAATCCCAGATGCTAGCGGGTGGTCAATTGGAATCTGACGTTGATTGGGTACTAATGGAAGCTGGAACAACCTTACCAGTAGAAGCTATCGAAATAAGGCTCATCGCTCTCCCAAAGTGGGTTTTCGCCGGTATAGTCCTGCGGGCTAATCATTGTTCTATAAATGCCGCTCCAGAAGCTCACCTCAATATCCTTCGATACCCCACCAGCCTCTATCTCAATGACGTTCAATTTCTTCTTCCAAGCCTGTCGGGCGACTGAAACTGCGTCATCAAACGCAAAATCCTTTAGTTCAACCTCAGCGTTTCTACACGCCCGCTGGGTATCCATAAAACTCAATCCAACCCGTACAAGGAGTTCTTTGCTGTCAGGAGTAAACCGAGTATAAGCAAACATTGGGGATTCCTCTGAAATGACCCCTGCATCACGCACTTTGGCACCTTCAAAATCGACACAGAAATGAAGCTGAAAGTTGCCAACACCAAAGCTAGGCCTGAAAGTCGCGTTGCCAGATATGCGGCCGGTTCCGGCATTGACATCAACAAGTTTGTCGGTGACTGTTCCTGCAAGGTCATTCAACTCCACCGAGATCAATGGGTTAAACGATACACCAGGAGGAATGGTACTAGGAAAGGCGAATTTATACAATGCAGTGTGGTTTGAGACGGTCATTTCAGCAAGAATGTCATTCTCTAAACGGACAGAGAAGAATCCCGGGGACGCCTTTACCGATTCCTTTTTCCAACCTATTGCGCGCCCTTTAAAGTCGAATTTGCATTGATTGATATCATCTTCAGGGCAGCCTAGATACGGAAAAATGGGGAAATTCCCTAGTGAAGTTCCCTGTATATAGAAGCTATATTAGCACCCGTATCAACACCCAGAGGGGATAGTATAAACTGACACCGCCTGTCCCCGAGTCGTGCATATGTGAGAACCCTGTAATGACGCTGGCCCAGGAATTAAAGCCACCTTTGTTGTCGCCGTCTGTGTCTGCCACGGATTTTGCCATGCCTTTGATTCCGGTCAGATGTGGTATAGATTAAGTATTTGTTATACTAACCGTATGGCAAAGATGCACCAGGAAAGACATGACCTATCAAGACCCATCAGCTCAGTCCCAACATCGCGCATTCTTACTGTGCTGCGAACTGGTAGTTGCGTGACCTACCCGGCCCCGCGGTACCAACGAGGGGATCAATTAGATCGAGAAAATCGACCGAGGGTTGCGGTTTGCTACTGGATGCTAATACCAGCGAAAGGAGAATCGACACCAGCACCCAGACGGGCGGCGCATTGGCCGACTTGAGTGTTGAGAAGCACTTCATCGTTCCACCAAGTTCAAAGCGTTCACAATGACCCTTTCCACCTTCTCTAATTTAATAGAGCAGATGAGGGGCTATATATGTAATTGAACCCATGTCTCACGGACAGCGAAGGTAGCAGCATGCTTGCTTGCATTTCAAGAACAGGAGAGCAGCATCCCCGCACTGTACAACCTTGGAGTTGGCGATCGCTGAGCGAAGGGAAATGAAAGGTGACGCCCAAGTACCGGTATGCCGACTCTCACCATCACCGCCCAAGTCCTGGGGGAGAATGGGATGTGTAACTTATCCCCGAAGTAGGTCCTTGAAAATGCTAGAAGTTGTTCTGGTCTTGGCATCCTAACTATCTAAATATTTAACAGCTCTGTGGCGCCAGCAAACGCGACGCGACAGGCTTCCGCGATCTCGTATTTTGTCCAGGCAGCAGCAGAAGGGCGAGTCGCCAAACAATGGATCGATTGGTATTGCAAGATATCCTGAAGGATTTGTTTGAAAGAAAGGAACATAATCACACTCCTTGGATTCCCTTAGCCGCGTGGACTACAGGTCGAGATGGATGAGAATCAGCTTCAGCAAATCCAGAAACCGAACCAGCCCATTCCCCCCGAACTCCAAACTAAAATCGAAAGCTACATCAAGCAAGAGATGCGTATTGCGTGCCGGACATTCTACGAGATGATCGATAGGGTTAGCATGTATATTGTCGATTATTCCCCATCAACAACCGAAGCAGAAGCTGCACAAAGGGCTGAAGATATGCTGGATCCTTATTGGGATGATGCGTTCACCGAAGAAATGTCCTGGCCTGAAACTACGGATGGCGACAAGCTGACGCGCGCATTTACGGCATTGGAAAAAAGAGGTATTGTCAGCCGGATGCACTGGGAATGCTGTCAGAACTGCGGCATTGCTGAGCTAGCCTCCTATCGAGATGAGGACACTGTTGGATACGTCTTTTTTCATGAGCAAGACACGGATAATCTCCTGAGTGCAGGGTCCCTCGCTTTGAGATATGGTTCTTTTACCAAATCTCCTTGGAAGAACGAGGCAGTCGGAAGGAAGATTTTGGGATCACTGCGAAGGGCAGGTCTAAGGCCACAGTGGGATGGAAATCCACGAAGGGCTATCATCCTAGATGGCCTGGACTGGAAAAAGAGGTTACCAAGAGATGGCTGGGAAGAAGAAGTCAGGGAAATTGAGGAGGCCGAAGGGTAGGGAGGATCAGACATCGCTGAGTGTAGAGGGAAACAATTCGCAGCATCCCCACGCCATTGTTGGCCAAATTAATCTATGCTGGCTATTAGTATATGCCGCCTGACAATTGTACTTCCACGCTTTTATGTCAATACGCCGCAGAGTTGAACGAACCATAGTTATCTCCTTGCTGAAATTATTGAGAGTCTTCTACGTCTCTACATGCAGTTTCTTCACCCAGATTCACAGTTCTCTCTGTATCCATAACCCTAGTTTAACACTACATCGCCCATATAACTCCGAACTCGATGAACCATAAATCGTATAACTATGCATCCGCCCACCTTTGTATAGCTGGGCGATCTCGTGCTGGCACACCGCCTTTATCACGTGCTTCTGGTGTATATAAAAACCCGTTCCTCGCTATTGTGTCTTCCTACTCCTCTCCTCTCCTCTTCAAGCACTTCAAAGGGGGCGGCAACAGTACAGTTCTTCTCTTAACCTGTTGCCGCCCCCTTAAGTGGGAGGCCACACACTGCACACCGTCACATGATGCACACCTTTACCCCCCCAGAATTCGCCAAATTTTGAAGCCAAATTACCCCTCCCACCAGCTTCAACACGTGATAAAATGGTCAACGAGGCGGATATCGCTTAGGCTCTGGCTGATTTGAGCCTACAAGCGAAGCCCCTACAGCGATACAGCCAGAAAATACAATTTACAACGTACAACACTAATGCGACATCATCAAAACAAAACTGTGTCTCGCCGCGAAGCGGTGTCCACCTACAACCGATAACTGATCGACGAGCAAGAGAAGAAAGCTCAAGAACGTGCGATTTCTAAAGCTGCAAAGGCAACCAGGTATTTGTTTGAACCCCACTACCCCCTCGCCGCCGGCCCGAACTTCGCGTGCTACGTGTAAAATACGCCCGCCCGCGTGGCTAGTTGACTAAAATAATCACTACTACGTGTTCAAAATTGCTAATCTAGTAATTAGCAATGTTCAATATCTAATATTATATATTTTGGTTGACATTTTCAGCTTTTTCGCGGGTAAATCGTGGGAAATCGTGAATTTGAATGGGTGTGCATTGGGTGGCGCCGTGCAGTGTGTGGCCTCCCACGTTCCCGGTTTTGGGGCGAGGTAACGCGGAGGAGGATGGAGGTGTGTGTGTCTAATACCCATGATTTTGTCGACTTTAGCTAACTTGGAATGTGATACAGAAGTCATCACTCAGCAGAGCACCACCGATACCACAGAAGCCGACTCTACACCCGATCATGGGCCGACTGCTACATCCCAGGGCAATCATGGCGGTGCTAATATCCCGTCAGACTCCCGGCGCACGCGTTGTCCCGAGAGGGTAGAGAGACTTGAACAATCCGCGGTTTGAGCAAGTATCTACGTGCGCGCTTCGGGCCATCCGGCTAATGAGCAATCATTCCAGACTGCACAGCCACAAATATACCCGGCCGGGCCTTCGAGTGGACGGGCAAGCCAGAGTATGCAGATGTTGAATGATCAAACAGTGAACCCGGACCCTGGATGTACAGCAACATCCATTGATACAGGCACCCTATCCGGTAACTTACCGGTATCTCCGCTCCAGACCACAGGCTATTCCTCGACATCAAGGGGAAATGTCGAAATCGCAGCCAGTCATAGTAACTATCGAACTACCGGAACGAGAGACATTCCAGCAGGAGCAACTATATCTCAAAGTGGGAGTGGAAATATGGATACATATGGATACGATTCATTGTTTCCGGGTCCTGGATATCAGGCTACATCGAACCTCGGTCAACATATATCGCAGACTACTACGCCGGTGGCTTTCCGGGTGACACCGAACGCTAATAACAATGAAAGTGCCCAGTACCCCCCAAAAGCACTACAATCACAAGATAACTCGCCTAATGATTCAGTCCAAGGTGTGTAACTACCCTCCCGCTAATTTTTACTGGATTTAACTGAAACATCCGCAGGTAGCAACAGCAGCCAACAATCTCATCCTGATTACAGAACGAATGCGGCGTCTACCGGTCCCGATTCATGGTGTAATAATGATAGAGGTATTGTTTGTTTCTTCTTGAGCTGTGTGACCTGATACTGAATATTCGAGTAGAGGCTACCCAAGGAGAGAGCCTCCTGTTTTCGAATCAATCGACGACTATGTCTGACCAACCAAAAGGCCCAGTCACGGCACACCAACGGGCTAAACTGATTTTCTAAAACTCAACTTGGCAGTTGCTATCCATTTCGAACTCGAAAGTCTCCTACCCCTTCTAAAAGCAATCCGCGATGGGGAGCCCGACGAGATTATATGGGACAAGGTGTACGAGGCCGTCGCCGAATCAACACCCCCTTCCCGACTTGTCCCCTCCTTCCAGTAAGCATCCTGGAGGTACAATACGAGCAGTATTGTAAACTCGAGCGAGTATTGAATAAATTTTACACTGTGTTGAGGGAAGAACTGGATTATCTATTTGTGGATGTACCGGGATTCTATGAGAAGTTTTTCCATAGTATCGACCGGCTGGAACCGGTCGCCAAGGAGATACTCGAAAGATGTCGAAGGGGAGGATCCTCTCTACCGCGAGAGGGTCGGCTGGAGAGAATAACCGGAGGGCAATATAGGAATAATCCTCTGGGGCTCCTAATCTAGTAGGCCCCTTGGGCGATTCTATAACATAATCCATCACCTACTCGGCCACTTTTTCTACCACCCAAACGTATATATCAAATCATTCAATATGGCAACCATCTCTCATAGAGAAGATTCTAATCGGGAAAAAAGGCTTTTATTAGCCATTGAAGCTTATAAAAAGGGCCAATTTAAGAGCATACAAGCTATTGCTGAGTCGTTTAATCTATCCAAATCATCTCTATCGTATCGACTGAAGAATCATACAACGCGTCAAAATTCTCAACTAAAAAATCGAAAATTAACTCCCGCAGCAGTAGATTTACACGCAAATATGATTATCAACGAGCCCGTTGTGAAGATCCTAAGATCATACTTCACTGGATTGAACCTCAATGTACTTTTACTATCATCTCGTCGCAATGAAAATGGCCTTTGGGCTTCCTTCTTGTGCCCTTTTTCCGTTGCCAGGCCTATACATTCTGTATTTAGCTCCATCGGTCGAGATTACTTGCATCGGTCCTTTATTCCAGCATACCTATTTTTTGCACCACACCATGAGGCATGCCGTCGATTTCATCTGCTACAATCCGCGGTGTAGCCGTGTTGGACAGCCAGCAGCATGTAACTCTGCTTTCTTACATGAGCGGCCAATCCCTCGGAATATCGCCTGTTTGGTTACGTGTTCGGCGCATCATCTGTCAACAGAGATACCATACAGTCTGAGAAGGCCGACCCTCTTCGTTAAAGCTTTTGTTGGATTGTCGAGAATACCCAAAAGCAATCCATAATAACAACTAACTTCGGCCGGTCTTTCGTGTTATCTGCCCGACGAGGACTCGAGAAGGGATAACTATATATAAGAGATAAACATCCTTCTCCTCTTCAGATAATACTCGAAATTACCACAGACTATTTCTTGCAATTTTCATCAATTCAGACCCTGAATATCAAGATGCATCTCACTCAAATTCTTCTTGCTATCATCGCCAGTCTCGCATTGACGACAGCCCTACCTGCAAAAAACTACCGAGATCAAACCTCGGAGCGTTGCAGGAGCGTGTGACGGGTTCAAAATGTGTGGGTTATGTAACTATAAGATGGGAAATCAGCACTAAACAGCTATAAAAAGCATATGAGTTCAGTCTCTAATATATATTGGTTATTAACCAATAATAGAGGTGCAATGGAACATCATGCCAATATGGCCTTATCAATTTGTAAGTTGCAATATTATGGCGATTGATTGGAACGAGAAATTTTGAGAGATCATTAGCTGACTTGAGAGCATGTAGTAAATGCAATACGGGAAAGGTATCGTATACCTAGTCATAAAATTCTATTGGTAATTACTGATGCTATATTTTTGGGGATTTTCAGTGCACTGTGCAGAGTGGAGGCGGAGATGGGAAGCCATGCGGTAACCCCAGTCCATTCCTTTGGGGTCCTTTTATATGCCCTGGTAAATAGTCACGAGGGATTCTGCGGGCTAGAGTACCCCGTACAGTAGGGGCTTGGATAGATAGTTGACACAGATACCTGGATTAGTTGATGCTACCGGATTATACCTAAGACCCTCCAGTTCCCTCGCACTTGAAGCCATTAGGAACAGCTCCAATTCGTCTATACCCCAGTGCAGGCCCAGCACATAGAGAGAACATGGTAGATGATTCGCATCGAACGGCTCCTCACCCAATACGCGCCGCCGACCAGTGCCGTTGGTTGCGCTGTCCTCGTTTCTGCAGCGGTTGCAGAAGTGCCATACGTCTTTGTCGTATACCTTGTAATCTCAGCTGGTTAGGTTTGTTCTCCTGGAGCTGGGGCCGATGATACTTCGGCCCCTGAAGGTTCCCATGATTTCAACATCATCTTGTAGACGAAACCTTTTGTCGGATCTGCCTTCAGGTCCAGAAGCGTACTCCACGTCTGGACCAGCATTTGGGGAAATAACCTCTTCACCTGCGATAGTTCCGCACTGCGTCGTGTAGTTGATATTGGCGAGGAAAATGCCCGGTCGCTCATTGAATCTTACGCCATTGTAGATAGCCGAACAATTATTAGCGGACTCTACTCCTGGCGTTATTTTCGACTGAACACCTCATGTACATCTCCCTATTTCTCAATCGGTTGAACTAGCTCCATGCCAATAGAGTATTGCTAGAAGGCGCGTTGAATGGAATTCTGAACCTGTACGGTGGCTGAAGGGGACAGCCTCCGATCATGGACTTGATGGCTTTAAATCTTTCCTTCATCATAGGATAAAGAGATTTGGCATGATCCACCCAAATGTGTTGTCTCTCTCAGTTATGGCGATATATATTGTATTCCTCGCTGGCTGTAAGCTTAGCTGCCACTTCAAATGGGTCCTTCTGGTATCCTTATTTGATTTATTGAGTGGGCTTCGAACTGGAAATGGGCTGGAGAGCTCTATGGGCGATGGTGATTGACTGGCGCAGGATCGAGGCGAGATGAAATGGCAAGAGCTTCATTTCGGTTGTATATGGTGGCTCAAGCAAAGATCAAGTGGCAGAAGGAGAGTGGGATGGGTATTTTTATCAGTTAAAGATGCAAGCTATAAGTACAGGGCGTTTGGTATAGAAATCTATGTGGATTAAAAATTTTGGCTTCTGCTGTGAGGCGCCAACTATTTATATTAGAACTGGTGAAAATAAAACAAAACAGAACCATATCGAACCTTCACTTGCAAAGAATAAAGCGTATTGACCAAGAGTCGCTGGTCTTTTGGGGAAGAGGTGTGTCTTTTCGGAAAATTCCCATCGAAATGCATAGAATTGGATCAGCCTCGCGGAGGTACTCCATTTCACCAGAACCAACATGGTGACCGCAAATATCAGGCTTGCTATTTATTCCATACATCATCTCAATGACCGTTTCGACCGTTTGTCACTCCGTTCGTGATGGACGACTCAGCTGCCCTCTTCCTGATATATGTTTCCTTTACTATATCCCCTGCATCACTGATAGCAACCCATTCTCCAGTTCCCAGATGCGCCGGTGCAACCCTCACACCACGACCGCCGCCGCCGACTATAAGATTCCCAGGGCGGTAGTTTTCATTTGCCTCCATCCTGCGGATTGCACTAATGTGAATGTGCGCCGTTTCTGGAATATCACGAACCTCCCCACGCGGGAGAGGCCAGCGAACCGGTTTCCAAGACCCATCTGGTTGAAGATCCATGCGGCGAAACGGTAGATACTCCATGAACTTCCATAACATTACTGAAACCATGGACACCCCAGAGCCAAATTCGAGGCAGTCATGAATTCGGCCTTGAGTACTGGAGAGATGCAAAGCACTTCGGAAAGACTCCGATGCCTTTGCCTGCTCAGGCGATTCCTCTCCAATTTCTTGGTCCACACGCTTTTCATCAGACGGTTCAACCAAGACGAAGGGGACAGATCCTCTTCGGATAGGAGATACTTTGCCTGAATATAGCTCGTCGCATTCGAACTGCTTGAGTTTCCTCTCGTCGAAGCGTAAACCAGCACGCTGCGCTTCATGAACCATCCAAACGAGCGGTGCATGGCTGAGGGGCCATTCTTCCCCGGGAGCAAGGCCCCACCCTCCTCCAATGTCCGCATGGCAGCCTGGGAACCAAAGCTCTCTGATATCCTGAGGCCCATCGTCCATGTCATCTACCTCATCACGCACCCGTGGTGGATTGGAAGACGCCTGGGAGCGGCAGCTTTCCAAGACAGATACATCGTCGTCACCTCGGTGTGGCACAGAAAGCATCGGGACGTCACCCCATCGCGAAGCGGCGGCGTGGGAAGGGCGGTAAGGTCTTTCTTCACAGTCGCTTCCTTCATCGACGGGCTTTTTTGTTTTCCCGTTTGTCTGTTTTTCTTCTGCGGGCCCATCAATTACAACATCTGGCACGCCATTCTTTGGTTTCGCGGTATGTCTCCAACGTTGGTAATGATTCCAGCCATAACGGTGTTTCTGCTGATGTTTTTCGCGAACCTCTGATATAAGGTCTTGCCGGAATTTTGCGCGTCTCTCATCGATGCCGACCGCATGTCGAATGACCTTGGCAGAGCTCCTTGCGGTATACGGAAACTTATTACGCTGCATCCATGCGGATTCGAATCTAGGAACACTATTGACGGTGTCAAAGAGACCAAGGAAACGAATGCGCTTTACCGGGCGACTGAAAGTTTCTCGGAATGCTTTCATAAACTGAAACAATGCTCGTCGCTCGCGTCGATCTTCGGCGTCATTTCCAGTTCGCTGTTGCCATTTGGCAAAAGTTTTCCACGCAAACCGAACAAGTTCCTCGTTTCCTGTCGTGAGGAGCCCAACATAGTCTAGCATCTCCGCCAAAAACCGGGCGATGTATGCGCCGCGACTAAACCCGAAGAAATATATGTCGTCTCCAGGAACATAGTAGCGCATGAGAAACCGATATCCCGCCATGACATGGTCGGCGAATGAAGACCCAATCGCCGTATCTTTTGCCTTCTGGTATGAAGACTTGATCCTGGAGATTATGCCGGTGTTTGAGAGCGACGTGGTTGTTACATACGTCCCCATCCCGGGCTGATAGTAATGGAACTGGTTCGCATTGCTTCGGTCCAGCATCTAAAAGCTTTGTTAATCCCCTCATGAACGAGTTGCTGTGAAAACTCTTTTTTACTAACTCTGAAAATTTTTAGAACATTCGAATCTGCTTCTGTCCCCGAAAATTTGTTCCCGGTGCCATCAAAGCAGAGGACAAATGTCCTGGGCTGACCGTAGGAACCGGGGTTCGCCATTGCTGTTCCCTGAGCTGTTTTCAACAGTTGATGTTAATTCAAAGAGTTCAAATACCAGGATTGGCCGAAACCTCATCCGAGCTGTCAGACGGATGACTCGCGTTGATGAGAAAAGCGCTCCCCCATTGTCAAGGATACTTTTCACATTCTTTCGTCAGGTTATATGGGCCACCGGCGCGAGAATGCCTTCACAAAGGGGGGTGTCGGTGGAGTCACTCAAGTCGATGCAACATTCTCCATCGGCAAGATAAGAAGCTGCATGTCAGATCGTCTCTGCAGAAACCACAACATGGTATTGTTGTCTCGTTCCCAAGAGAACCTCTGAGCTTCTCACATTGGTGCGGACCACGCCTGAATTCGGCAAGCGAATACGGCTTGTGGACAGGTCAAATTGTTCTGCATGTCCAAAGGCCAATCAAACCCAGGAAAAAGTCCATGGCAAAGTTCAGCCAGCCTCGTTTTCACATCTCGCAGAGCTCCAACGATCACCGGGGGGGAAGGGGTCAGCACTTCCAAATCTCTTCGTGTTCCGCAGACTATTTGTTGATCGCCAGTCGGATTTCCAATCGGCTTCGTTTCTGTGGAATTTCGGGCGCTATCAGGACAAGTGGCTTGGCTAGATCGCTGATTCTTCGACAGGTCCTACCCTTGGCCCACCAATGAGATCGGGTTGGGATCTTGGCCGATAGTGCGATTGTCCAATCGTGCAGAGTGACTTCGCTTCAGCCAGCCTGTTGCAAGTCAAGTTCAGATGCGCCATCACACATCCTCGAAGAGCCCAGGTCGTTTCCTGTCCTACCCAAGGCCCAGTACTTTGACAGCTTTAGCGTCCCAGGCTAACACTCCTACATATGTACCAACGTGGTTTTCTCGCTTATTCAAGCTCTCCATCTTAGAGGTCCCAAACTGCACTTCGCCTACAGATATTACGGATTTGTCAACGAAGATCAAAACTCTCACGACACGAGGGCATGGGCAAGCATTGATCGCAATGGAGTCTGACGTGAAACCATGTTGCAAAGCGTACATAGGACATGTCCAACGACCCTATTGGTTTACAACTCCCCACTCCTGCAAGCATGAAGCTTGTTGGAGTTCTTCGTGCAGATGCAATCCCCTCCACTTTTGAATTTCACACTGTCCTCCATCTGACAGAGGATGGACAAAGATGAGCTTTCTGAACCATTCGAAGAGTTGAAGCGAGTGGAGACTGTGGGGCAGCCCTCCAGTCTGCAGAAATCTTCGTCATTCAATGGATGCACCCTGATTCAATGCTGGCTCCCCCTTGCTCACTTCCCCAAAAGGAGATGAAGGGCTGCTGGAAAGACACAATTGCCTGGCAGCCAAGACCGAGGAACTATTGGAAACTACCTTTTCCCTTTGAGTTGGGTTGCAATGAGCGCCAAATCAAAGCACCGGCTTTTTAATTGCCTGTGCCTCTTTTGATGGAGCATTCACACGAGCAGCGGTCTCCCCTCGCTGACATTGCCATTGCGCATAGCTAGTAGCTATTTAAATTGCCGCCCAATTCCGTCTTCTTCTGGCGTCTATGCTTTCCCCCTATCCCGATCAACTTTTTTCTCTTTCTAGTACACATATACTGGGCATAATTTGCAATATTGACGGCACTTGAAACATATCACCAGCGCATCAAGAAACAAAGGCGATCATGGCTGGTGCCACCAACGGGACCGACTCAAAGAACGGGACTTGTCCTCATAATGGGGCGGTTTCCAATGGCACCAACGGCACCAACGGCATCACCAATGGTACCAATGGTACCAACGGTACAAGCTCCAAGCCGTCAAAATCAACTGACAACAAGGACGATGAGGCTAGAGGTCAAGATGGTAAAAGCTCATCTGGGAAATATTCTAAACTACTCGAAGCCGCCCGACGGCCACTCCCAACTGAGACTGGGGACGGTTCGTACCCTAGAGGTGAACCCAAACATACTAGCACCATGCAGGATTTGAGAGCAGTTGGCTTGAAGGGCGTCAAAACTTTGCTTGCCGTGGGGAAACAGAAAAAGCGTGGAGGACTGGTTGATGATAAGACGTATCTTATGGAGCAGGTTATTCAGGTATTGATCTCCATCGCGCTCTCCGGTTTACTAGATCTTGACATATTTCGCATGTTAGCTTGTCAGCGGTCTTCCTGCAGAGTCCAAGAACCGCACGACTCTCACGAATACCTTTGTCAAAGAACTTTGGGATGCGCTGCCTCATCCACCCATGTCGTAAGTGCTAAGTTCTTGCCGTTATGAACGAAAAGTCTAACCACACAATACTAGGTACATGGGAGACGAGTACAGGTACCGGGCTGCTGATGGATCGAATAATAACCCACTTCTCCCCCGCTTGGGCGCAGCCAATACCCCTTATGCGAGAAGCATCACTCCCGAATTCGTCCAGCCCGGTTCACTTCCAGACCCCGGGCTTATCTTTGATAGCTTATACGCACGGGAGACCTTTAAGCCACATCCAAACGGTGTCTCTTCGATATTCTTCTGTTGGGCTTCGTTAATTATCCATGGTACGTATATGGCGCCCCAGGTGGCTTCTCTTAGCTTTCGGCTGACTTAATATTCAAAGATGCCTTCCAAACCGACCATCGAAACCCAAACATATCACAAACTTCGTCATACTTGGATCTCTCCACTTTGTACGGTGATAACCAGGAGGACCAGGATCAGGTTAGGACGTTCAAAGATGGGAAATTGAAACCTGACAGTTACTCTGAACCCCGATTGCTGGCATTTCCAGCAGCCTGTAGCGTGATTCTCATCATGCTGAACAGGTATGACCAGTCTCACAATATGAACAATGGTGCAAATCTCGAAAACCCCTACTAAACCGCTCTTCTAGGTTCCATAACTACGTTGTCGAACAGCTTGCCGAAATTAACGAAGGCGGTCGATTCACAAAACCTAGAGATGGCTTGAGCCCCGAAGAGGCTGAGAAGGCTTGGGCAAAATACGATAACGATTTGTTCCAGACTGGAAGATTGTAAGTCTTGACGCACATATCACCATGATAACGGTTCCTCTCTAATATAATACAGGATTACGTGTGGTCTCTATATCAATATTACGCTCAACGACTATGTTCGAACAATAATCAATCTTACACGAAGCAATACAACATGGTGCCTGGTGCGTTTATTCTCCATGGTATAGAGTTATGATTGAGGCTCACACTGTATAGGACCCCCGCGAGGGCGACGGCCCCGGAACCGCTCCCCGTGGAGTTGGTAATCAGGTCTCTTTTGAGTTCAACCTGGCTTACAGATGGCATTCTTGTATCGGAAAGCAGGATGAGGAGTGGACTGAAGACACTTATCGGGAGCTGTTCGGCAAGGACGGCAAAGACGTGTCCATCCCTGAACTGCTGGGTGGTATGAGAAAGTGGCAGGCTGAGCTGTCTGAAGATCCCTCTACTCGGACATTTTCACGTCTTCAACGCGGCTCTAATGGAAAGTTTGATGATGGCGAGCTTATGAAAATCTTGACCGATGGTGTCGAGCAGGTTGCTGGTAAGTTACTGATTTGCTGCTATAGATCTAAAACAAAGCGCTTAAACGATCAATAGGCTCTTTTGGACCACGAAATGTTCCCAAGGTTCTACGTGCTGTCGAAATACTTGGCATTCACCAGGCACGTCGATGGGGATGCGCTTCCCTTAATGAATTCCGGCGATTCTTCGGATTGAAAGAATACTCCACGTTCGAGGAGATCAACTCGGACCCCGAGATATCAAGTACCCTCCGCAACTTATATGAGCACCCTGACCGTGTCGAACTTTATCCAGGTATTGTTTCTGAAGAGCCAAAAATTCCAATGGTTCCTGGCGCGGGTATATGTCCAACTTATACCATCTCCAAAGCCATCCTGTCGGATGCAGTCGCCCTTGTGCGTGGTGATCGGTTCTATACGGTAAGTCTTTAGCTGTTTCTTCAAGCACCTGGATTATACGGAATGTATTATTTGTGGCTAACTAACTTTTCTTTCACCTTGCAGACTGACTATCACGCAAAGAATTTGACGAACTGGGGTTATACAGAAGTCAACTATGACCGCAAAATCAATCAGGGCTGCGTATTTTATAAGCTAATGCTCCGGGCTTTCCCGAATCATGTCAAACCAGACTCCATCTACGCTCATTACCCGATGACCATTCCAAGTGAAAATCGCAAGATATTTGCCAAACTCGGAAGAGAACATCATTTCTCCTGGGATCGCCCTACCTTTATTCCGCCTCGGATCAACTTGACTTCTTATATCGGTGCAAAGACCATCCTGGAGAACTCCAAGGACTTCCGGGTTACTTGGGGTGAAGCAACTGGCTTCCTCTTTGGCAAGCAAGGGTTGAACTTCATGCTTTCTGGCGACACTCCCTGTCATGGGAAGCAGCGCCAGGTAATGGGTAACGCTCTCTACCATGACGAGTGGAAACAACAAATCAAGGACTTTTATGAGGATATTACGCTCAAACTTCTTAGTCAGAAGTCCGTGAAGATTGCGGGTATTAACCAGGTCGATATTACAAGAGAGTACGTTTATCTGATCCAATTGGCATCAACTATAACTGCAGGTTTCTAACAACTAAAAAAACAGTGTCGGCAACCTAGCCCATGTTCATTTCGCATCCAACATATTTGGCCTCCCCCTGAAAACCGAGGAAAACCCTCGAGGGATTTTCACCGAGCACGAAATGTTTATGATCTTCTGCGCGATATTCACCTGCATATTCTTTGATCTTGACCCTGCCAAATCTTTCCCCTTGCGACAGGCAGCCAGTGAAGTTGCCCAGCAACTCGGTCAGATTGTAGAAGGTTATGTCAAATCTGTCAAGGCAACCAGCTTTGTCTCAGCTCTTACCGATCGTTTCAGGAAGAATAAGAATGCACTCTCAGACTACGGCATTCATATGATTCGGAGGCTCCTAGACAGTGGCCTCAGTGTTGATGAAGTCACTTGGTCTCAGGTGATGCCAACAGCAGGTGCTATGATTCCCAACCAGTCACAGGTGGTAAGTTTATTGCATCTTAATTCTATGGACGAACTAAAGCTAACTCGGATAGTTTACCCAAATTATGGATTTCTATCTCTCCGCCGAGGGTAAAGTCCATCTGCCAGATATCAACCGAATCGCAAAAGAAAACACACCTGAGGCGGACGAAAAGCTACTGCATTATTGCATGGAGGGCATCCGACTCAACGGAACCTTTGGATCCTACCGCGAATCCACAGCCTCGCTCGAAATAGACGACGATGGCCGTAATGTTTCCGTCAAGCCTGGAGATCGAGTATTTGTCAGCTTCGTATGAGCTCCCCCTATCTCCACAAGGCTTTTTGCAATGCTAATACCAATGATAGGTCAGCGCCGCCCGCGATCCAAACGTGTTCCCATCACCGAATGAAGTCCGCCTCGATAGGCCTCTGGACTCCTATATTCACTATGGCGAAGGTCCACATACATGTCTCGGAAGGGAGGCCAACATGATTGCCTTGACTTCCATGCTACGAGTAGTCGGTCGTCTAGAGAATCTTCGACGTGCTCCTGGCCCTCAAGGGGAATTAAAGAAGGTCGCTAGGCCAGGCGGATTTTACATCTATATGCGCGAAGACCAAGGAAGCTACTTCGTATTCCCGCTCAGTAAGTCATTTCCGCTTCCACCATAAACTTCTGTATGGAACAATATGAGACTAACTGTGATTTTTTCTTTGCGTCAGCTTTCAAAGTCCATTATGATGGTGAAATTCCGTCGCCTCGATCAAAGGCTACGTAGAAGCTTGCCCATGCATGGCTCCAAGTTGCCGCTTCCCGGTTTACTGTATGGGCAGGAAGAGTTACTTGATACCCAACCATAATCGGTCACTAATATTGTCTCTCTTGTGTTTAATCATTCTTTATTCTTATTTCCTGTACAGTAATTGATACCATTTGCTGGTATCACCTTGTTATGATAAGCACCTTTCTGTCTTTCGAGTTGTCGCCTGTCACAACATAGCTAAATAGTATACCCGTCGGTCGAATAACTGGACCCGGGTGGCAGAGATTTATATACGATCATATTAATATCAGGTGATTATCCCATTGAGTCAACCATTTCTAAACCAGAAGTAATCCCTTCATCACCATACAAAGTAGGAAGGTCATAACGAAAAGATAGCACTCTGGTTCATATTGGTCCGGGAAGGCACCCCGTCATCAAAATGCCTCGGGTATACCAGCAGCTCTAGATCTACGGATTCGTGTTCCCCCTCGCATCGCGAGGGGCCCTTCGTCCCAACAGTCCAGAAACCGGTTGGTGAATTCCGACAGGTGCCCAAGTTTTGCCAAATCGTATTACGGAATATAGCGTAGCCCGGCCTGTCGCGTGGAAAAGAAACTTGTATTCGCCTTTCAGAACGAGTTAAAGAACATCGGTATGCCCAGCACGTCTGCTCTGCGATCTCATCAACGAACTCAGGGTCGGGGTCGAAATGGTCCCCAATGCGGAGACAAAAGCCCCACGCTACTGATACGTACTTTTGATACAGAAGTGCACATGTAACCCATACGTCTTGCGTTAAAACGAGATTTCCTTGGACTTCTCTGCATCGAGCAGAGCACAGTATATCGATGTGACTTTTGGCTTCTTCATAACCGTAGCTCAGCGGGCACAGAGTGTGGTTCCCAGAATAAACAACCTCCTTAAACGGAGACCCATGGCTAGGTCCAAATCGATGGTAGTTCATGATCTCTTTAGCGCGGCGATAACTCAGTCCGTTACCATAAAACCCTATACGTGTAAAGGGCAGAATGATACGCTTGTTATCACACGAGCGATATATTTCGTAGTTGCGCCGATGGAATTTTTTGCATGCATAGCAAAGGCAGTGATGGGGCATTTTGCGCTCGAGTCGCTCCAAAAAGGACATTCGGTCATGACTGGAGGACTCTTTCAATTTCTGTAGAATTTTTCGACCATTCAGAATGTTCCACACCGCTGTACAGGTAATCGCGAAAGCGGCCTGATCAGCAATCGGCATCCCACAGGCCATGTAATACACGATATCGTCGGGCATGCCATAGATTAGGGACCGCTCCGCGAGTGGCAAATTTTCTTCCCGGGGTTCAAAATACCAACGCCCTGCGAGAGAGTAGACGTGGTGTTTAATGAACTGAAACGACATGTTTTGTAGATGACACGATCAAACGTAGGCGAAGGTGGGTGAAGGTGTACTTGATCGATTAGGAGGGGTGCTTGGGAGGGAGATAAGGAGGGCAGCTTCCAATGATTATATGCACTAGAAGCTTACTTTTATATGTATGACGACATCTGTAAACTGCCTTGGTATGAATGTATCCAGGTTAGCTATATCTATGGACTTGGACCTGAGGCTGTCTTGAGATATAAGCTTCTTTAGAGTTGGGTGTCGTAAAGCTTGAACTGTGGGTCCCGGAAACCCTGCCAGAGTAACATCAACTGAAGGAGTAATTAACGTGCCAAAAGGCAACGCTCCAGGCCATTTTTATACTCTTCTCAAAAAAGGACCTGGAATCTCCAAACAATGGGCAAAGTGGTTTCTTTTCTGTCTTAACGTGGGAAAAAGGCTGGTGTGATTCGAGTGAAATACTAAAGCTCCAACTATTCGTGGTGATTATAGAGCTTCCCTTGACTTTCTATGGCATAGTTGGCTTCGTCCTTTCAAGTATATCCCATGTATCAGTTGTAATACTTGATAAGGCCGGTGTAGATGGTATAAAAACCCCAAGCTTTAATGAAAATCACACTGCCATAACGGAGGAACAGAGGGGTTGCCTAACTGGGTCAAGGCGTCCACTTCTGAATTGCGTTTGATAGAGGTATCACTCCAGCAAATAAACCCTTACCAACCCTAGGTATCTTCAGAAGCAATGTTGTCAAACACAAAGATGAGATATCAAATGCAAATGTTCTTCGCTGAAATTGCTGCACCTCTGCGCGACGCTGGTTTGCTGGGGCAGGGATTGGAAACACCCCCTTGGGGGGTAGATACATATACCTATCTGATGAGCGGCGTACCGAGAAACTTGTACATGTCCTGCATAATTCAGAGTGGAACTTCGACCCGTTCTCGTAAACTATAGACGACTGGTATGTAATTCGGCCAAACCGGGAGGAGCCGAAACCAAACGGCCTAACTAAAGGATTCGGAGCCCAGGCAGGAAACTGGAGCAGACACCGGAGTGAGTGAAAGGCACCACCATATCGAACTGGAGACAAAACTAAATAGCCTTTTCGAGCCGTTTTCGGGGGCCGATTCCTTGGTAGCCCTTTCCAGTTCCTGGGTAAAAGGCGAAGCGTAAAACCAGTAAAACCAGGGGGACGCCCAGAATTTCTCGCTTGAAACCCTTCTTCAGCCTAACGAAATTCTGACTCGACGGATGCCGGATACACAACTGATTCCACACTAGGTAAACGCGTTTTTCAAGCACTTGACGACACTATCCACATTCCGTACAGCGGCGGTGGCAAGAAATTCCATGGCCGGACTTCCTCCATGCGGTGGCGGCCGCAGGTTTTGGCCAGCGAGGTCACGTCGTAGCCTAGCAGTTCACTCCGACTAAACTTAACTTTGAGGAGAATGTTCAGTTCCATGATCCTCACCCATGGAACAAAATTCCTTTCAAAAGGTTTAGGAGATATGGTCGACGGTTACATTGGGCGGGTGACACATCAGAATTGTAGTGCTTGTTGAATAAAAATTGCGTGTTCGATACTAGAATGTTAGTTACATAGAAGCGAAAAGTTCGTAGATGGGGAACGTAGACAGAACCTTCCGCTGTTGATGCAAGGAGCTGCAGGTTTCTCGTGTGGTGACAAATACACGCCGCTTCCACACGCGCTAGTCGCTTGCACGAAGCTTTGCGATTGGTGACTTTCGTCGACTGGCATCCTCACCGTCCAAAGACCGGCAGTGTTATTCAACCCAGAGCCAAAAACTCGCCACTATGCCTCCCAAAGCCATCAGAGGAGAATATATCGAAACCGTCCGTCTCCACGCCCTTCCTCTTACCTCCCCGTCCCTACAAAACAGCTGGCCTAATTCTTAACAGGATACAGGAAACAAAGTCTCGCGACGCAACCAGCTACACGGTACCCAGCATATAATCCTCGGCGGCAAAACCGTCATCCAAGCCGATGTTTGTATCCGCGGCGACCTCTACCGGCACCAACCACCCGCCTCCAACCCCAGTGCCGCCTCCGCGCCAACCACAGCATCCAACGCCCCGTCTATCGCCGTAACAATAGGCCGATACACTTACCTTTCTAAATCCAGCCTTCTGCGCCCTCCCTCCCGCCTCCAACGAGGCGTGCACTCGTTCTACCCGCTGAAGATCGGCGACCACGTCTTCGTCGGCGAACGTGCGGTGGTCGAGGCTGCCAGTTTGGGGAACCATGTGCATGTCGGACACGATGCGGTGATCGGCTCGATGGCGATAATTAAGGATTTCGTACTTGTGTTAGATGGGGCGGTTGTTCCGCCGGGGATGGTGGTGCCGAGTTGGTCGGTCGTGGGTGGGCAGCCGGCGAGAGTTGTGGGAGAGCTAGGGGAGGGATATGGCGTTGAGGGCGCTGAGGGGGGAATGGCGAGGGAGAGGTATAGAATTGTTGGAAGATGAGAAAGTACGTGGTTTTTGGACTGTGCTTTACGTTGCTTTTTTGATACCCTATGATTTCTTTTTATGTATATTTGTCCGTCTTGTGATCGCAAAAATTTTATTTTAATATCCTCGGTTGATCATAATCTAAGGTTGCCAGAGAAGTAGAAGTAAGGGTATATTACAAAATGAGTATATTGATCAAATGGTCATGAAGCCATGATTTGAAGAACAGAAGGGATATCATCATACAAGAATATAAGGGCTAGATACCAAAGAATATGAACTTCCGCAAAATCAAGGAAAAAAGGAAAACCGGTGCACATGAAAGAGGTTAGGGATGGTCATCAAAAGGGAAAGTGCCACATGTGGAAATGAAAAAATCGGGGCATTGAATGCCAATGCCACATCAATAGTCGTCACGGAAATGAAAGGAGGGGTTGGCTGAGCATTCGAATGAGGTCGCGGTGTGGGGAAGAGCTATTTCTCAAGAAAGGTATGGCTGGACTTTTGTACTTTCGGTATAGGACACGAGCGAGTGGCGGTATATGAATGGCGGGCTTATAGAGGATTATTTTTGGGGTTTCTGGGGTTGGGATTTGACATTGTTCGAAAGCCAGCCCTAATATATTTGCGATTAGCGTAAGAATAAAAAGGGAAAGAAAAAAAGTGTCACGATGGTAGAACGTACAAGGCCTTCGAACAACCCCTCGCCAGTGGTGGCACAGCTAGGTACAACCGACCATACTCTGTCCTTTAGCTGGTTAAGCTGCAGCTTCTCCGTTACTTCGGTGGGGTTCATGGCTAAGAAATCAGTCAGCATATGGCCCAGCATGGACACGATACTGTTAAGGTGGCAGTACCCCCTGGGATATCCTGTTTGTTTGCAAACACAAGCAAGAGAGCTTCCTTCATTTCACGGTCGAGGATGATTCTGTGTAGTTCCTGTCGTGCTTCGTCGATACGGGTTCGATCGTTGGAGTCGATAACGAAAATAAGACCCTGGGTACCTACAGTACAATAAACCGTAAGTAACTATGAATACCACTTGAAGTTGAAAGTGGCGATGCAAATGCATGTAGAGTCGTACCCGAGAAATAATGTCTCCATAGAGGTCTGATCTTGTCCTGCCCACCAACATCCCAGACATTAAACTTGACGTTCTTATAGGTGACTGACTCGACATTGAACCCAACGGTTGGTATGGTGGTAACGTCCTGGTTAAGTTTCAACTTGAACAGGATGGCTAAAGAAGGAATAAGTAATTGCGCCACCTTTCGCTTCCCCTTCCTGGGTATGCCATACTTGTCTTTCCAGCAGCATCAAGACCGAGCATGAGGAGGCGCATCTCCTTTGATCCGAAGATCTTGCCCATCAACTTGGATACTTGTCCACCCATTGTAGAGCACTATTAGTCGGCGACGGTATAGAGAGGGTGAAACGGCCCCCAAATGTCGTTGAAGAATCGACTTGTCTGCGGCAGCAGTTGAGAGCGCGGGTTGTTTGTAGGTGGAATATCCAAAGTCAATTCTACAACCAGGCGTGGTTAGTGGACAGCAGGACCAAACAAACAGCAGCCAACGGACGGATTGACAGGACACGAGACAATTGGACAGCTTTCAACTTACACTGTGGCTATGTATTGTGGCTTGCGATAAGCGTGCTATCTTGACTCTCGCGTATGCACGTCTTTTGGTCTGGGTTTTCTGTCTCTTTTTGCTTGTCGTCGCTCTTTTTTTTTTCTTCTTGCCCCTGAAGCAGTTCGCGCGTTTCTTCTTTGGGCGTTGAAACGGTCACGTGGAAACGCGGAGATGACGTTGGTGCTTTGACCAATCACAAGCCGCCAAGAAGAGATAAGATACTTAGGTAAGCACTTGACAAAATTAGAACTTCCTAATTCGGTTAGGAATTAACGTGATACCAAAGTCACGTGGTATAAGTATTTTGACAAAGTCATCACGGTGATGATGGAACTGGCACCTTATCCTGTCCGATATTTAAGAGAAGAAAATAATAGGGAGTGCGAGTGAGAGGATGGAGATCGCACACATTCTATCAAACAAAAGCTCAAATACTCGCGTCAATCAGAAATACGCCGCTTATCTATCGCTGAGCGAGAAGCACAAGACCACAATGGTGGCACCGTGATATAATCGTATGCTTCAACAGTCTAAAACTTATTCCTCTCTAGGCCAGATATCCTTCGCCAACTTTCTCACCAGCTCCAGCTTCGCAACCATGGCATCACGATCAATCGCATTGCCCGAACTATGACTCGCAAACCCACATTGCGGGCTGACTCCAATCCTCTTCAAAGCCTCTTCCACAGTCTGTCCATTCCCCTTCGCCACGAACTCTGCAGCAGCCATGATCCTTGCCTTCATCTCTTCAAAGTCTTCAAGCTCGGGAAACTTGCTCGTGACAACCCCTAGCACCACGTTCTTGTCCTTTGGTAGGTGTTGGAGCGGCTCAAATCCGCCAGCCCGAGGAGTGTCGTACTCTAGGTAAAAGGTGTTGACGTTGAGCTCCTTAAAGAGCTTTGCGGCGATTTTTTCATACCCGCCTTCCGCGAAGTGGCGGCTGTATATGAAGTTTCCTCGACAGGTGTGGACGCCAACGTGCATGTCTGGTTGACGCTTGGATAAGCAATTGTTGTATAGGTCGATATAAGCGTCTAGGAGTTCGACTTCTGTGTATTTGTTTAGCGGGTCTTTTCGCCAGCCTTCGATCATTTTCTCGGAGCAAAAATCTATACAGCTCGTTAATAGGTGAAATGCCCATGATGGAACCCGGTAAGACTTACATGCCAAATTCGGATCATCAATTTGCACATTCCGTAGCCCAGCATCGTACAAAATCCGCAATTCTGTCTGGTACGCGATAGCAATATCATCAAAATACTCCTTGTCAGAGGGATAGACCGATTTCGGGTACGCATTTCCCTCCTTGTACCGCATGTGGTACCAATGGGGTGGAGCAATCGTGAGCTTCAAATTCTTGACCTCATCCTCGCTCACAAGAGACTTTAGAAATTTGAACTGATCCACATAGGTACTTCCGACATGCTTGATCTTACCCGTGCAGACAACGTTCTCGGGAGGTTTGTAGTCTTTTTCTTCGCAGAACGCGGCCATGTCAGGTAGATACTCTCTAAACATTTCGATTCCTGGGTTTCCGATTACGGTCATGCCTTCAAGGCCGGCAAAGAAATCGCCCCAGAACACTGAAACAAGCATCAGAGGTTGTGTTTAACATGGATTTTATCTCCGTGAAGTCAACTTACTGTGCCTTCGATACTCCCCATCCGTCAAGGCATGGTATCCCTCGTCTTTCTGAAGCTGGACTATTTCCCGAATGGCCGCATCTTCCTCTTCCTTCAGCTGGGCCTTGGACACTTCTGCCCTATCGAAGGCTGCCCGAGTTTTCAGCAGTTTCTCTGGCCTGAGCAGCGACCCGAGATGCTCGGCACGAAATGGAGGGTCGAGGGGGACTCCAGGCGCCATTGCAGATATTTCTCGCTGTATTTTTTCCAAGACAGTCAGGCTTTAGCTGTTTGATCCTGCACAAAACCAAGTGGGAGACGCCATGTTAATATATGTCTCCCACCAGAGGGTGGGCTGGGGGTGTGGAGATGCCCCTTTTGATACTTGGGATCTTCACTCATTGACGTGAGATACGAGCATCCCTGCACATGTTCACATATATTTTAGCATGCCAGGACACAGCTGTGCATGTAGATGGACCTGTTCCCGCAGCAGAGCTCGGCATCTTGGTATCTTCAGGGACGCTGGTTCGATGAGGTTCAGGAGAGCGAGGCTCAGCGTTAGCCAACCAAACTCCGTCAATCTACCATCAACGTCGCTCAATAGACCTTAAATCCAATAAAATAACAAAAAAATAAAATAAAACTTAACGGAGTCGCTTTGACAATTGTATTACCGACCCTTGGGATCGTCGCCTTTCATGACGGAGATTGAAGAGATGTTGATATAGACAGGCTGTCAGCTAGCATGATAGGTAGTGTCCGGGTTAATTACGTGTTCTAAAGTGTAAAGTGTGGAAAAGCAAACCACACTCCCTCCCGTTATGTTGCATCCGACTTATCGAGCAGGAACATTTATATTAATAGATATATCATTCAACTAACCTAGAGCTAGATGGTGAAATTAATATGAATGCGAGAGTCCTGGAGCCTGCAGACGGGGGTACTTCCAGCCTCGTCTCTCTATGACTTCATGGCAATTCCCTCGCACTAGAATCAATGAGATCAAAAAGTCCGACTCGCAGGACACGGCTTTCAAACCGAAAACAATCCAAGGAAAACCCCACCATGCAGAGGGGTGAGACTACTCGCACCTCAGTGCTGAACTGGATATGAACATCAAATTACTTTACTCGACTGGCCGTCATGGGATATCCCCTGACATGGAATGGATCGACTTGTTACTGCCATGGTGAGTCACAGCGCTTCGCCAGCTGGTACGTTTTGATGCAGAAGCCATATAAATACCAACCTAACCCAAGTGCACCGCCGGTCAACTTCCCCAGCTTTCAAGCTCGAAAGGTCTTCGGACCTTTGGGTGCTGAGAAAACGATAAGCTTCCCAACCCTTGTTAAAAGACGCTGGTTTCCTCGTCGCCCTTGCTTGCGGTGGCTCGTGTGATGATCGCACCGCCGAGCCTATATGATAACCCCTCTGCCATATGGACAGTCCCTTAATGCTGATACGAAGAAAACTGGCAAGGTTGGGGGCGCGTTAGAGAGCCATGACCCGGTCAAAGCCATTTATTGGGGCAAACGAGAGGACGAAGTGAACGAGAAGCGAGATCCCGCCAAAGCCATATACTGGGGAAAGCGAAAGGATGAAACTGACAAAGCCCCTTGATTCAATGGAATTATGCTACATATAAATGAGCCTTGAGTAACCATTTATGATGAATACAATCCCACTTCATGCAGAGTATCTTGCTTTGATCCATATAACTGAGGCTTGACATTGGCTGTTTCCAGCCGTAGGTGATGGTGTTCACCGCCGTAAACGCCTATGACTTGCCTCTAGAAGCCGACCATCTTGAGATAGGAACAGCTATGCGGGTATCTTAAACAAATTATCATATATAATACTTAGCTTTGTCCTAATAAAAGTTGAGTGGAAAGAATCCATGTGACTGTGGAGTTGAGATGGGAGGCGTTGGTGTGCACGTCATCCCGTATCCCAACATCCTCTGCACACAGCAAGACGGCCCTGCAGCACTTGAACAGGACATGAAGGCAAAGAAGAAGCAAAATAGCTTCACATGCACATTATCCGTACGAGATGACAGCAGAATACATGTTGATCCACTCATCTGAGCTTACCCTTCCATGGTAAAGCGCTGTTTCATTTTGTTTCGCGCGGAAACACAGCAGCCTGCCAGCTCCCACGATGAAAAGAGTGAGAGCAGTCGCTTGTTCGAGTTTCTTCAAACATTCTTAGTACCGAAATTTACGACGTGTCTCTCAGTGAGTATTTATCCTCAAGTAACGTGTGCGCTCTCGGTGTCTTGTAGATGCTAATACTACCGCTTGACCTAGCTGTTTACGCCCTTCCACGATAGCATGTCGAACAAACCCACCGGGGCGATTCAATATGTCTGAACCGCTTCATCCGGCGTCTATACATTCGCTTCCGAACGAGCTTATCGACCATATACTATCCTTTCTGTTCATTAAGCCTCCGTCCTCTAGTAACCTTCGCCAGGTACCAAACCATGCCATAAGCTCTTCCTCTGACACAAATCTTAAATCTGTGTCGCGCACATCTCGGTTGCTTCGAGAGCTCGCGCGTGTCTATCTTTTCACCCATTGTCGGTACGAACTTCGAGATCAAGACAGGTTCATTGCCTTCATCCAGCGGTATGACTTGTCCAGCCATGTGGAGTCCATTGTCATATCCGTTCGGTCCATATTTCCCGGCAGTGAAAAGTGTATGTGGTGGAAGGATTTATTTGAACATCTGGACCCGGAAGTTGTGACAGTTATCGCACCTCCTTATATGTTTGCGGATATGGCGCTTTGCGCTTTGGATATTTCCCATGCCTGGGCTTTTGATATTCCTCTTCAAACGATGCAATTCCGGCGACAGCGTCATTCAAGCAAAGAACTCGTCCCCAAACCGGACAAGGTAGAAGGTGACGATTCGTTCTTCAGCTTTCGCCCATGGACAGAAATTTTATTCAATGAAGGTTCCTCCTTGAAGGCCTATAGCAACTACGAATATTATCTTCTACGCGTACCGTCCCTCATGAACCACTGGGGGTCTGTAGACCCGCTGCAGAATACCACTCTCCCTTACCCAGTCACAGCGGTATCTCGCCTGACGTCCTTTCACTACACAGCCGTCTTCCCCTTTTACAACCATACCAACCTTGTCCTAAAAGTCATTCGGAATATGCGCAACCTGCGCCGACTAACCTTCCAACTGGCGCCATTGTCAGATAGTGACATATTCGAAAAAGAACTACAAACAGGTACACTTGATGCCAACGACCCTTGGATGGAGTTAGATACTAGCTACTCCCTCATTTCCCACTCTGTGAGGTACCTGGGCGTTCAAGGGAAACTCATCGAGTTTCAAACCTTTGATTACAAGCTGGCAGCACCTGGAAATCGTCTCTTCCATACCCTCTTTCAGGTTCTCAGGTCAAAATGGAACCATGAGGGTAATGGTTTTTGGGCCAGAAAGGCCGACCCATCAGCGTCAGGTGATTCTTCTCCCGCTGGTTAGTTATTACCCTTTGATATAGTACTTTGTTGAAAATCATGCTGGACATGTTTTCTCTGTTTCACCTTCGCATTGTATTCCTTGTGCGGCATGGAAAGTGTTGTGGGCGATCGAACTTTTCTTGATTATTTGTTTAGTTATTGGATGCAATTAACACCTCATGAGCATCATTTTCAATGAGGCTTTCAATGGAGGGCCCCAACCAAGAAGATTTAATATGACTTTTAAACATCCCTTCACAGTTGGTAAGCTATGTTCGTTTTCCACTCTCAGTGGACAGCGTGGAATTTTAGAACCCAAAATGAACCCACCCGAGCTTGTTTTCTGTTGGAGCGAACCTAGCCCTCCTTGTTGGAGGCCTTGTCATCGTACAACAAATGCAGAGGCATAATCTGATATACCTCCTATAGCCACGGTAAAAAAGACATGGACTTGAACAAAATTAGCTGTGCCAATCGTAGATGGTTCTTTACTCGCACACCTGGCCGGAGAAGAGGCCATCAGAGTGTAGTTGTCTTCACAAAGCGGTGCTGCAGCGCTTCTCGATAATGAGCAAATGTTCGATGAAATCAATGCATTCCGAGGAGCAAATTTTGGGAGAAAGCTTTTGTAGCCCCTGTTGCAGAGTTCCGACAGATATGAAGGGTGTCTCTGAGCCTGTTTCAGGGTGGGTAAATTTACCCTTCTCCAGGGCTGCAGCCAGCTCGAAGTCGTCCTTGTAACCGCGGGATTCTGGAATCTCAATTGGCCCCACAAGTCTGAATATCTTCCCAAGGCACTATGCTGCTTTGTTGTCCTGGATTATCTTATCTCGGGGGCCAAAAATAGTGGCTGAATTGAGCCAGTGAGCCATCTAGAAGAAGACATATAAGCTATTTCCACTTCAGGCTGGTGTTCTAGAAAGGCAGAACCTACAGTGATTCCCAACGACCAGATGTCAG
This sequence comes from Arthroderma sp. MBC 290, assembly GCA_030411455.1. Lineage (NCBI taxonomy): Eukaryota > Fungi > Ascomycota > Eurotiomycetes > Onygenales > Arthrodermataceae > Arthroderma > Arthroderma sp. MBC 290. Next base: position 8,979 of record JAPERC010000042.1, on the reverse strand, counting down.
AGGAATTCCAAACTCCCAGGCCCTTCCACACCTCTGGGGCACGAGTTTCGTCGGTTTGGGCACCTGTATAGTTCTTCGCGACACCTTCAGAGAACGCTGTACAAACGTAAGTAACTTCCTAGACTCAAAATATATGAGAGAAACACAAGCTTGCAAAACGTACCATTATCCAAATCTCCAAGCTTCACAACTGGTTTGGCATCAAGATTTGATAGAAATATGTTGCTAGGATTAACGTTTGAGCATACTATTGGAACTGATGACCGAGCAATAATGAAGTGTGGAAAACACCTGTGTGAACTGATCTCAGACGATGAAACACAGCCAGCGCCTCTAGAATCGACCTGGCAACGATCTGGGGTAGTTTGGGATTATCAAACGGTTGCCCGAATGGGCGGACGCGCCATAAGTCCGCGTCCATCCATTCGAATACTATTCGTTTCTGGACGTATGGCTTTGATGGGCTCCAATCATCGTGTTCAGACTTCTCGACATGATCCAGCGCTTGACGAATAAACGGACATGCGGATATCATTAATCTGATGAGCCCGGAATTCGCGTTCCAAACATAGATCTTTAACGACTACCCTGCGATCGAATGTCACGTCAGGTCTGTGTAGGTAAAGCGAAGAGTCCTGAGCAGTAGAACCTACGGCGTGTTGGGGGCAAAACCTGCAGGCTTACCCGCCGAAGACACTATAGCGGCTTTAAAGACTGAAGGTTCCTTTAGGACACTCAGCAGCTTATAGGATGCTTTTTGTCCATGCAAGATGCGGCCTACAGAGGAGGCCATGGTGTTAACATGAGTGGCTTTGTGACAGGAAAACCCAAGGTTGGTTTCCTTGACCAAAGAGGAGACGCGCTAATCCCCTTGGATTGCCGCTCTTTGGCTGATCCTGGAGTATATGGGTTGAGGATTACGAGAAAGACAACTATGTATATGATGAACCAACCCTGAAGTTTTGCAAAGCCATTAATAAATAATCATCATAAATATGTAGAGGTATCAGTTCTAATAAAAGGAGCAATAAAAACGTAAATCGACACTTTATCCATTAACCATTGTCACATTACGGCTGGAGCTGGCTTGACCAGCGCCTCTATTTCGTCGCGAGCCAGGCTTGTTGAGAGTGTACCTATTTTAGGGGTGACAGTATCAGTAAATGCTGGGTGCTGGGTTCGGGGAGGATGGAAATAAACGACATGAGTTGACATACTTCGCAAACGCCCTGGAAAGAGCCTTTTTGCAGCTCACTTTCTGGCTACCTATGAATGAATCAACCGTGACAGCAATGGCGCGGTCGATATCTCGAGCAGAGCAGTACTCGGATAAACGCATTTTACAGAAAGATTCTGCGATTCGCATGATAGATTCGAGATGGCGGACCTGTTACAATGAAGATTAGCTACTTATTCAGACCATCAGGCGGTCCTGAAGGGTAAAACAAACCGTAATTGGATAAGCTCCAGTGGCCAGACTCTCTCGTCTCAAATCAGCAAACACCTCGGCGACTTTGCCTTCGTCAATCTGGTATAGTTTCGGTCGACATCTCTCCCTTGCATAGTGGATATACTTCCGTAGCAAGTCCTGTGGGATCGCATCAGCTCTTTGGGCACGGTGCTGCACTTCGGCAGGGTCTTCTGGTTCGTCGCCGTCAGTGATTGGATTCCCATCTTCGTCCACCTGCGGCTTAATTGGATTGGCGCGATAATGAGAGTTTATGACAAAGGAAGCAAGCCCCTCGTCCTCATCTGGGTTTACCATATCTCTAACAACACACAGAATATCAAACCGAGACAAAATTGGTTCCGTCAGTTCGACATTCTGAGAAAAGGGAATTGTCCCTCGGTATCTTCCGCCGATTGGGTTAGCGGCTGCGACGATGGAGCAACGGGCCTGAAGCGTTGTGACGATTCCACCCTTGGAGATAGAAATTGTTTGCTGTTCCATAGCTTCGTGAATAGACGTTCGATCCTGGTCGTTCATCTTATCGAATTCGTCAATTAGACAAGTACCCCTATCAGCAAGGACCAAGGCACCTCCCTCCAGCGTCCATTCACTGGTCATCGGGTCCCGGCGGACGTTAGCCGTCAAACCAACCGCACTAGCACCTTGACCAGTTGCAAATACCGCCCTGTGAGCTGTTTTTTCGATATATTTCAATACTTGAGATTTGGCTGTTCCAGGATCACCCAGGAGCAAAACGTTGATATCTCCACGAATAGCCATCTTCCCTTGCGCTTGCTTGCTAACTCCGCCGAAAAGAGAAAGCGCAACAGCTGTTTTGATATCTTCGTGGCCCCATATACTGGGGCAGATAGAACCTATAATCTTATCTATGATTGCCGGGTCTTTGGATAGAGCCTGGATTTGATGTTCGTCTTCTTCTGTCAGGTGGAATCCCGCAAGCTGGTCGTGGGACTTGATAACGTGGTTGGCTTCAATGATTGTGCTGAAAACGGGGAGCCCGCTCTTCTTGCTCATTGGCATATCGTACTGATTTCGATAGATTCCAGTGATCTCAACCTCGTCTCCAGGTTTTGCTGAGTCGATGAGGTCGGCGAGAAGAATAACGTCCCGGTGACGAGGCAGTCGACCGGCTGGCACAGTTCCAGGGGATTCTTGAAGCGTGAGTTTTTGGTAGTTCCTGTATTCCGTCTTCTCGGAATTCAGAGTGAAAGGACCGCGGCTTTGGCAGTTCTGACAGAAAGATATCTTCAATTCGTTGCTCGAATCTTGTTCAAAAGGCCCCAGTGTCACACCACATTTTGTGCAGTTAAACATGATATACATTAACTGAGGGAACACTCCGGTTCGCCTTGTGACCACACCACTTACGCAGACCAAACAGTTTAGGTGGCTCTGACGCAGTTGACGAAGTGTGTATTTAACTGGCAAATTTGTAATCCGAACGTGAATCTCACTGTGGATGCGGTGATAGTCGGGGTAATGCAACAGTGTTGCTTCCATCGCTACCTCGTCGAAAATCTTGAGAACTTCAACAGGGGCATTGGCAAGGAAATACGCGATGATGGATTTGGTGTCGCTCAAATGCGGATATGCGACTTCCAGGGATTCCGAGTTGTCCTCTCCAAGGTTTCGTACCAGTGTGCCATAAACTGATGTTCCGTCCTTATCTGTAAACTCGGTTAAGAAGGATTTGAATTCTCGATAAATTGCCCTGTGGATGGCGGGTGTGGCAACCCATTCGGTAACGTTATCAGCCTTGATATCCGCCATATCCTCGAGAGTTAATTCCACGTCGGGGTCGTCCATGTCTGGATCTTGACTTTCCTCGTCATAGTTTCGTCTATGTCGTCGTGTGTAGAGGTCGAGACCACCGTCGAAATCATCATCCTGCAAGAATGCAGCAGGCATTTTTCTTCTGCGAGCGAGCTCTCTATCGCGCTTATTTAACCGCGCATCAAGCTGACGACGAGCAGCTGCATCTAGTTCTTCGTGATCTCCATCATCGTCAATATCAGGTCCTGCATAGTTATCACCACCACGTTCTCTGTAATCTCGTTCGAAATCGTCGGCAAAGAGGTCAATGCCATCCTCTTCTTCAGCCATTTCATCAACGTCATCTATATCTTGAACCAGTCCTTCATCCTGTGCAATATCGTCGTCATCGTCTTCATCGTTAAGGGGGAGCATCGGCGGTGAAGAGGGAGGGGCTACATATCTATTAGCCTGATGTATCGACTTGGGGGATGATTTTGATCGGGTCTACTCACGGCTAGAAGGAGGAGGGGCAGAGGATGCATCGTCATCTCCATCATGAACACGCTTTCGTCCGGTGATATTGCTTAGACCACGGTTGCCGGCGGAAGCGCTTGGGCGCAATGGCGAGCTGTCATAACAGGATGAGCAAGTCTGTAATCAGTGATATCCCACCAGATGGTATCTTACCTCATTATGAGTTATTAGGTGTAGTAATTAGGTGGCGCACAAGATTATAAAAGGCTCTGCAGCTCCAGGGCTCGGTTGATGTTCGTGGAAAGCGAGTTTGCGCTTGTAAAAAGAAAATTAATGAGTTAAACGAACGCGTCGCGAAACCCCAAGAAGGACGCGTTCCACTTTAGCCGAAAGGGGGAAAGTGGCATGCAAACACGACAAACTCCACCCTGCATCTTCTTGGTCGCGACGGCGAGAAGCTCGACGACGGTGCGAGTTCATCATTTGCTCGGGGACACTGAAGCAGAATCGCTGCCTTACAGATATTACGCAGTACTCTGTCTAGTTAGGCGCTCTACACTTTGAAAATGAGCCAGGAGCCAGCACCCAAACCGACCCAGCAGGATGCTGATGGAGCTCAACCGCGCCGCGAGAGCTTTGTCTCCCACAACTCGCAAACCGCATCGGAGTAAGCTCTATGATGGAGATTTCCTGAGTATTCAGACATAGCCGGTTCTCTAACAGCCTAAATCTATAGTTTCATAAATGAGCAATTACAGCTCGAAGCTGATGCAAGAGAAGCCTTGCCCTACGTACGTGAAGCCGCAGTCCCATACGCACCCACCGCAGGGCTGAGTGATGAGCTAACCTGTGAGAAAGTCATTTGATTCATGTACAAGACCATTAGGCTCCCTCCGCCAAACCCTCTTTTCCTGCCTCACTTGCAACCCGCCTTCCGAATCGGACGCGCCGTATATCCCCGCTGCAGTATGCTATGCCTGTTCCATTTCATGCCACGGTGAGCACAATCTCGTCGAGCTTTTCACAAAGCGCAACTTTATCTGTGACTGTGGCACTAGACGACTACCATCCACTTCCCCATGTGTTCTTCGGGCAGACCCTAAAACTGGCGCAAAGGGAGTCGCATCCGAGGAACCGGCACCGGACAACAAATACAACCATAATTTCAGAAATAACTTCTGCGGATGTGGTGATTCATATGATCCGCACCAGGAAAAAGGCACCATGTTTCAATGTCTAGGTTTAGGAAGCGTTGAGACTGGCGGCTGCGGGGAGGACTGGTGGCATCCAGAATGTCTAGTGGGCCTTCCGCGCAGTCAATCGACTGAACCTAGCAAACCCAAGGAACTTTCAAATGTCGAGGAAGTGACTAAACTTGAAGCTAATACGACTGCTGCTTCGGAAGTACCGCAAGCGGAAGAGGATTCAGATGACCCACCATTACCACCAGGCTTCCCAAATGAAGATGATTTTGAGACATTTATCTGCTACAAATGTTTAGATGCCAATCCATGGTTGAAACGGTACGCAGGTACCGCTGGATTTTTACCACCTGTCTACAAACAAAAGCTTCAGCAAGGATCTACCGAGGTTGAAACAAACCTAGCTGAGCATAGTGATGACCAACACTCAGCATCTTCCAAGAAGCGAAAACTCGAGGAGGGTGAAAACGAGAACGATACTAAACGCGTGAAAGAAGAGGTGGCAAGTGGGAGCACACCCGGGCAACTACTTGAGGTCACGGCTGCAAGCACTAACGCAGTGACTGAGAAACATGACACTCTTCCCCCATCTGCACCGAAGGGAACATTCTCTCTGTTTCTTAAGGAGAACTTTCGCGATCATATCTGTCATTGTCCAACCTGCTTTTTGAAACTCAAGCCACATCCCCAGCTGCGCGAAGAGGAAGAAGTCTACGAACCTCCTCTATCAGAAAATGGGGAGGAGAATGCCAATAACAGTGCTGGAAGTGTCCACACAGGGAGCTTACTTGATCGCGGTGAAGCTGCGTTAAGTAACGTGGATCGCGTCAGGGCCATCGAAGGTGTCATGGTCTACAACCATCTCCGAGACAAAGTCAAAGAGTTTCTGAAACCGTTCGCCGAGAGCGGTCAAGCGGTCGGTGCAGAGGATATTAAATCATACTTTGAGAGGCTGAGAGGAGATGACCAGGGAATACGTGAGGCTGGCGGGCAGGCTTCGGCATCCAGGGGAGAGCGGAATAACGAAGGTGATGATGACGGTAATGACAATAGCAGTGGCACTCGCAAGGAGCAAACTGGTAAGTCGGTGACAAACGCACTATACGTCTATCCCCCTCGACTCAATGTGTTATGCTAACTAGTTCATAGGTTATTGATACTAATGTCCTCCAATTTATGTACTTTTAATGATCTTTAGACTTTCTTTCTTGTACTGTCTTATCACGGAGTACCTGGATATTTAGGTACCTTTGCGCGAATTATATCCGACTTATTTTCTTCCTTTAATCTTGCGGCCTGTTGCATAGTTGCCCTCGGCCTACAGCTTCTTTCCCGTGGTCAACCAAGTGGCTACATTGATGGTGGGAAATCGTTCGGTGTGGGCCTTCCCCCGTGCCGTACATCCTACGGCCGTATGTTCGATGCTGGTGGGTCATCGTATCTTTTAGCTTGGTCTTGAATCAAGCCGTTAAGAAGAAGAACAAAATATATATTATTCTCGAACCCAGAAGAGAAGATGTAGCGAGCTACCGCATTTTCCCTTCTCTCTCCGTCCCAGAACTTGTCCCTCCATCGCCAGAAACCACTGCTTCTACACATATATCGTCATAGAAAAAACTCCCGGCTATGGCGCTTGTCATCCACCATCTACATATGTCACAGTCAGAGCGTATTCCATGGCTATGCGAAGAGCTAGGTCTAAACTACGATCTAAGAACCTACAAGCGAGCACCCCTTCTGGCACCGCCTGAATACAAGGCCCTGCACCCCTCAGGCGCGGCACCGGTTATCCAAGATGGTGACCTAACACTAGCAGAAAGCTGCGCTTGTATCGAGTATATCTGCAACAAATACGCTGGCGGAAAACTATTTCTGACCCCAAAACACCCAGCTTATGCCGACTTTTTGTACTGGTGGCACTGGTCCAACGGGACGTTTCAACCTACCGTAGGCCGCAACATGGCTACCCGCTCGCTCAGGCTGGATAGTGATCATCCGATGGTGACTGCGGCAAGCAGCCGACTCGAGAGGGCGCTGGAGACTCTAGAGAAGAGGCTAACCGATAATGAATGGCTTGCGGGTGACGAATTTACGGTGGCGGATGTTATGGTTGTGTTTTCGCTGACGACTATGCGGTATTTTGCCCCGTATAGCTTGCGAGAGTATGAAAATGTGTTGCAGTATCTGAAGCGGATCAGTGACAGAGAGGCGTACCAGACGGCAATGAAGAAAAGTGACCCTGGGATGGAACTGGTTCTGGGGGCGGATCCTCCAAGCTCCACAATTAACTAAATAAGAGATCGATATATGCCACTCTACTCATTGATTCTTTATCATTAGTTCGATTAAAGAGACGTAATCTTGTACGCTCCTATATTATTTACATCTATCTATTATACAGTTTATCTATTATACAGGTCTATAGTACATGATACGGCCGTGTTGCTATGGCGTATACTTGGTGTAGGGTGTTGGCCTTGATACAGCCACCTTACCCGATAAAGAGGGTTGCCCTCTTGATTATTGGTCATTCAGAAGCCTTAGTACGAGCTCATATGTCCCGAGAGTAATTGCGGCGGCAGGAACCGTGCGCATGAGATGGGCGGTCAAACCTCCATACATGGCCGCCATTCCTTCTTCTTTACACAGCAGGCGTAGGCACTGGATCACTCCTGTGTATTTTGGTCGCCCATTCGCCATTGGCGCCTGTCGTAGTCTGGTTCTAATTACCTGTTGATTCAGGAGTTAGTAGGCTTCGCCATATGAAGATAATAAAGTTGGGTTCTAACCTCGTGAGGATACGCAACCAGTACCGCGAGCAACTTAGACAAACCTGCCGCGCCACTCATTGCAGCTCCCTGAGACAGGCCAGCTAGTTTTGTCCTGTTTTGTGTATCACCTCCTTCCGCATTTATCATGCCTTTGAACTTCTCGTATGACGCAAGATGCAAAGTGGTCTCGATAGCGCCTAGGTAGCTTGCTGAAAGTCCTCGATAAAAGCCTCTAATGCCCTCTTTCCGTAGGACTTGCCGTACACAGTCAATGCTATTTCGGTATTGTCGTGTTCCCATCGATTGTGCTTTATCGAGCTGGAGTCGGGTCTTGACAAACCATATCGGATTTGTGGCAGTCCCGGTGACTAGGCCGGCAGTAGCCGCGGAGAAGGCGTGCACTAATGTATCGTCCGGTTTACGCCCCAGCAGCTCAGGGAATAATCTCTTGCAATTCCCGTATGTATAAAACTTGATCGCAGCGGCAGGAACTACCCCTGTAAGACTGGGTCCCAGCCCTCTGAAGAGACTACGCCAGCCTTCCACCCGATGGATGGAAAAGAGTATATCGAAAGTTTCACCGAAATGACGGGCGAATGTTCGGTGTATGGGTAGACTAGGTTGTGCAGACGGTGTCGTCTGGAGTCGCGAGTGGTAAAAGTCAGACTGCAGGCGCGTTCTCAGCACGTCAAGGGGGGATGTCAGAGCAGCTGTGACAAGTCCACCAGATCTGCAAGAGAAGCAAGTCATCAGCAAGATGAAAACAAAGCAGAGGATAATCCCAGAAAGGTGTATATACTCACGCGCCAGCTACCATATGGGACCAAGAGCTGGTTGTGTTCGTCTTGGTTGTCGCATGGTGCCCTTGATTGGACGGCGAAAGGTGTGAAAGCGGTATCTGAAGTTGGGCTTTCACATCTTGTTGACCGAGATTCTGCATCGTTGAGCTGTCTCTGGTGAGAACCCGAAGAGACAAGAGACGCTGTCCAGCTTCATCAGCGCGTTCTGAATTTCTCCTCGAGAGTGACAGACTTCAAAGTTGAAGAACTTTTTTTCTCGCCTTGCCAAGATCCGCCTTGGCAAACGCACTCCGCAAAGTTTGCTGAATCTAAGGGGCGAAGAACACCCAGGATTTCTTTCATTAAAAATTGGTGCAGTTGAACCGTTTGACGGAGCAGATGCTGCTGGAGTTATCCCTATATACCTGCCGATTTCTACCAAACGATGATTCCTGCCCCCCCCCCCCCCCCTAATTAAAACCAAAATTTAATAAAAAATGGGTTTGTTTTAATGTTTTTTAAAAAAA
>JAPERC010000041.1:0-21573 GCA_030411455.1 Arthroderma sp. MBC 290 | reverse complement strand
GCCTTCAAATTCTTCTTGAACTGCCGGACGTCGATTCTCTGATTGCCGCTATTGAAGTCTTTCGCTCCCTTGAGGTTATCCTTCGCGGCTATCCCTATCAGATTTTACATTCACTGCTGAAAAAATCATGCATCAGAACCAATCCTTCACTTATACCGTCACAATTTGCCCAAGTATATCATGAATTGTTTCGTGTCATGACACTTCCTTACGTGCCACTTGAAACTCTCCATCGTCTTGTGACAGACGCCTGGGAGCTCTTCCAGGCACGACGGATTGAGGATATATTGATCCCAGTAGTGAGGATGCTGGCAATTCTTTTTGACAATAAAGGATTAACACCAAGCGCGATCGATCTACTCGAAAAGCTCTGGGACGGAATTACTCCTTTTGAATGGTCGGGCTGGACCGCCTACTCTTCCCCCGAAAAACAACGCAGAATTCGGCGCAAGATGGAAAAGGGGGTTTTAACACCAATACGATTCTTATTAACTAATCTGTATCTTCTGGATCCAAAACCCGAATACCGGGAAAAGCTGATTAGCCTTAGAAAGATATCAACGTCTAGCGATGATGGACTGGGTAAAATTGTGGCTGTTGAGGAAGAAATCCGTTCTCGCGAGGATCACCCTTATGACGACAATGAACTGGATATTTCTGGTTTAATCTTTAAAGATCGGTTCTCTTCCCCGCCAGTTTTACTTGTCAGAGTTCATTATTGGCCCAAGGAGCGTGCGAAGGTGGGTTCGAAGGCTTGGATACTGGAACATATGCGAAGATTATTTGAATATGGAGGATGATTACTCTCTTAATATTCCATATTGTCTGCTTGTCGATAATAAATTTATGCAATACTAAAAAGCACGCTTTGCATCACTCAGTTTATGAACACTATATGAGTTTTATTTCAAACTGCTATATGCAGCCAGCTATGAAGGGTATAGTCTATCAGAACTACATTAGATATGCTGTACCTCACTCAAATGCATGGGTTTTTAGAGAATGTATGATGTATGGGATTGCCCTGAGGAAGTGGATACTAGGTCGAATGGTGGATACCTTTGGACATTGGTTGCATTCTACCCGGGCCACTCTAGTATTCCTATGATGCCATTAATCGCCCTCTTTGCAAAGGTTTAAAGAAAAGGTGGAGAGACAATATATATTTTAAGATATCACCATTGGAACGCTCAAGTCATGAAGTGGCTGTAGAAACTAAGGTCAATATTCCAAAATATTATCTGTTGGACATGCAGCAAGAGCTGAGGAATATGTTTCAAGCAACGACCACAGCTCTGTATCACTCTCTTTGACAAATCTGTAGCATCTTCCTCCAATAGTTTCAGGAGGGTCAGATGCCTCTCTTCGGCAGAGGATCACATTGGTTTTTGAGTACCGTCCATTATGAGAAAAGTCGCCTGCAGCAAGAACTTTCATGGATGGAAACCCTTCCTGTCCGAATATCCATTCTGCAAAGTCATCGAACCTTGTTGTAATTACGGGGTACTCTTTGCCATTGTTCTTTACGTGTTTATCTTTCTGTATGATGCGGCTTTTGTACTTGAGGGTGTCTGAACCTGAGTTCCGTATGTGTAATACCTTCAAAAGGCGTTTTGCCGCGCAAGGGGCGAGGAGAGCTTTCTAAAAACCATCAATATGCGTTAGCTAACTTTACTGTAGAAGTGGGTTTTAAAAACTCAGACAATTATACCAGATAACTTGGAATACAGCACACCCCTAAATACTCCAGATCGAGGCTGACCAGCGGGTTCTGTGATAGATCTCGGCTTAACTGGTTGATGTCTTCGGGTACAAATGATAGGTCGGGCAGGTCACACTCCTCTTCAAAATACGCCGACTTGTCATTTAGGTCTACTGTCCTCTGATGATGAACGAATCTTTTAAGGGTGGCACCATGTTTGAGTGCAGCACGCCAGAGGTCCACGGCAGGTGAGGGCCCCGAAGTAGAAACAAATAATTCTTCTAAGCCGTCGAAAGCATGCAGGAATGTCAGAAGCTGCTCGCCTTCACCACCGCTATCCTCGCAATTCACGGTATACTGCACCTCAAGCGTCTTGAGGCGAATCCGCGAGTTCAAGCGCTGTATGTGTGCTAGGAACCTCTCCCAGCCTGGACAGAGTCGTAGCCTTAATGATTGGAGGTGGGTGAATCCAAATGCATATGCCATTGCTCTCTCGAAAGGCTGAAAAGGGACGTTAGAGAGCAAAAGTACCCTTAAGGAGGGGAATATGCATGTTTTGTTCTTGCGTGATATCCCGAGCGCATCCTCTGCGAAGCAGTTTTCGGGAATATCGAGGTCATAATCTACAACTTTCCAGTCCACGAAATCTAACTCCAATTCCTGTAACTGGTCGGATATTCTATTGAATGTATCCCGAAGAGATTCAAAGTATGACTGGTTAAGCCCAATCAGGGATAGGCGTTTCAGGTTTCCAAATGAAGACAAGTCCGGGGAGCCAATAAAGTCATGTGCATAGCAGCTGCCATCCGTTACTAGCCGTATAGACTCGAGCTTGTTCTGCTTTGCCTGGAGCTGCCCTTTGTGGGAGCTGAGGAGCTGCTCGGGTATGCAGGTTCCTAACTCCCAACTTTCGCGCAAGTCAGCTGGAGGCCAGGCCTAAAGGTTGTTATAATGTACCTGAAATTGTGGAGTTGACCATCTTCAAGCTTTTCAAGGAAGCTGATGATTGTCTGCTCCAGCTTCCCCATTAGAATATCACCATCCTCATTCTGAAAGTCACTGGAGTAGCCGTTGAGCTCCCAGTTTCGAGAGCAACGATTATGGGTGAGGTCATGGAAGAAAGAAGTAATTTGAAAATCCTGGGTAAAGCAAAGAACATTCTCTGAATGACGACAAGTAATGTTCAGGAGCTTAGAGTCCAGGCTCTCTTCCAACGAAACTTCGCTCTCAGCCTTTATAGCAACAGATCTATATAGAGCTGGGGTAGCGAGCCAGTTGAACAGCTTGGAAACCTCGCATAAGCGCTTTAGATCACTCCTTGAAACCTGCTCTCAAATTCTCTCATTAATTCTCCGTGGTATTTGGCAGGAGATAGCGGGGTATACCTGGGACAGGATTTCAATAAGGAGCTCAACAGGAAGCAAAGTCAACTGCATATTACTGTTCTTCCTTTGGTTCATTTTATGGATTTGAACATAAGGTTTGGGCCTTTTGGTGGGAAAGGAAGAAGCACCACTTGTGATTTAACCTAGAGCCGGAATATTATTTCACCGCCGATCATGATTATCACGTGCTGCAATACCCAGGTATCACGTGCTGCAGGTGCCAGCTGCAAGGTGATAACTACACCAACATCTGACGCGTCATTTCCTTTAGTAACCCCCTCGCTGACCAGATGCACAGTTTCTTTAATGAAACACTCAGTCAATGGATTCTAGCGAATCGCCTGATTTTAAGGCCCTTTATGAAAGAGAAAAGAAGCGCGCAAATCAGGAAAGGGAACGGGCAAATCAGGCAGAAGAGCAGACGGCAAAAGAAAGAGAACGAGCAAACCAGGCGGAAGAGCGTAGCCGGGATACAACGTTTGAGGAATTTATTCGCGCCTGCCATAATTTGCTCTCTCTACCCGCAAGTGCGCAAGCCCGCTCCCGCTCCACGAAGGGATCAGTCAAAAAACCCACTGGAAAGCTTTGCCCTACAAGCCTTCAATATTGGGAAGACTGCTCAGAGATTCAAGAAGAATTCTATCGCCACGTCTGCGACTATCTCCAGCCCACCGACAAAGATACCCCAAGGCTATTTTCATCGATTGCTGCACTCGAAGATACGGGTCGAAAATACTGTCACCGAGCATTAGGCAGCGAGAAAGATCTGGAGTTTCATCAGCGGCTCGCGGTAGAACAGCATGTGTATGACGTGATTGCAGAACTATGCAAGATATCAGAGGCTCGGGACGAGTTTGCCCTCGGGGACGGAGTCATATTCGAAAACCACAGGAATGCCATCGACGAGGATCCTGATACAGCCACCTCTAATCATCAATCAACTGCACAGCGCTCTATACCAGATCAATTCTGTATCCACCGGCTGAACGGCGAGGTTTCCACTTTGCTCACGACAGTTGAATACAAACCACCGCATAAACTATCGGTGGAGAATCTCCGTGTAGGCCTTCGACCAATGAACCTTTGGGAGGAAGTGGTTCAACAGGTAAATATCCCAACCGAGAAAGATGCAAAATTAATATACAATGCAGAACAAGTGTCCGCATCTGCTCTAGTCCAGGAATTCCATGTGATGATCAGCGAAGGCTTGCAGTATTCATACGTCACGAATGGAATGGCGTATGTTCTACTTCATGTACGAGGCGATGATCCAAGCACGCTTTACTATTACTATTGTGAGCCCAATATTGATGTTGACCTCGAAGATGATCGGATTATACAACAACCGAAAACTGCTATTGCTAGGGTGTTGTGCCTTTGCTTGATGAGCTGCTTATCCCAGCCCCGGGATCATGGCTGGCGAAATGACGCAAGACAGCAGTTACGGGTGTGGGAAACAGATCTTGACTATGCCCTAGCGCAGATCCCTGAAGAAGAGCGACACCAAACACCCCCGGACTCGGACCATGTGCCATCTTCTCCGTTTGGCTCCCCAACAGCAGACGACCACAGACCCACCACTCGACACCAAGGTGGCTGTGCCCCTTCGAATCCAGCTCGCCGCTTGGACTCGGAATCCTCCGATTCTGATTCCCATCCAGCAGCCCCCAGGCGGAAGCGAAACCTCAGCCAGCTCACATCTTCCCCCCCCAATCCACGATTGCTGCGCCAGAGGAATATTTCGAATAGCACACAAAATACTCGTCAGCATGAAGCCAAATTCTGTACACAAAAATGTTTGCTCGGGCTACAACGGGAAGGACCGCTAGATGAAAACTGCCCCAATGTGAATCTACACCGACAGGGACCCGATTCCAACCGGCACGCTATTAGTGCAGAGGATCTGGTGCGTCTACTCAAACAACAGCTCGATGAATCCTTGGATCATAATTGCACGCCTTTCGGCAATTGCGGCTCATACGGGGCACCGTTTAAGATCACCTGCAACAAGTATGGCTATACAGTTGTTGGGAAGGGCACAACATCCTTCCGCTGGAACGAAATATCACGCGAAGAAGATGTGTACCGAGTCCTTCACAAAGCCCAGGGATCTGCGATTCCGGTGTTTCTTGGATCTATTGACCTGGAGCTGATATATCAGCTACATGGGGCTGGGGAGATCAAGCATATGCTACTCATGGCCTGGGGAGGAGATAAAACAAGCAGACTTGCTCACTCTCAGAGATTACGCGCACAAATTAAGCGATCCAAAACGGAGATATACCACCTAGGGATACGGCACCAAGACCTTCGCTCTGACAATATCTTATGGAATCCTGAATTAGGGCGGGCCCTGATAATTGACTTCCACCGTTCAAAGCCAATCTATGAACAGATAGGAAAAGGGAAGTCATTAAAGCGTTTGGGAGGTGCAAGCCGTTCCTCGAATGCTAAAAGAGCGCGTGTTGCCTAGCAATGCAGTATCGCCTGTGCATTTATAGCTCAATTCTAGTTGGCACTCAGCAGTGTCTTACTCGGCCCTGAACTCACAAAATAATCGATGTCACCTTTCGTATCGAGCTCATAGATTATTTCATCCATCTCCCAAGCTAAATGAAGGTTTAGGTTAAATTCAGCAGAAAAGTGGATTTCCGGGTGGGCTAAACTGGCGGGGTGGGAATCAAAATCAATCCGATTATTAATCTGCCATACCAACCAATAATCTCCCTCCCTCCCTCATTGCGCAGCCTAAAGAAAGTTATTATTGATTGGATGAGATGGGCGGAAGGCTGAACTTAGTTAGCGTTGTTACCAATGCTCTGCTGGTCGACTTTTGCTCCCCATGCACTGAAAATCTTTTGAAATACTAGGTGTTTTGGAGACGTTTTGCCTAACAATGGTGGAGCAAAATTAACAAATACTATGGAAATAGCACAGGAGCTTCCATACAAAAAATTTCCAATGCTATATATACCATCATCAAGTGCTGTTTAGATCGCGGGTGTCTGCATTACTTGACGTAAGAAATTCCACCCTTTCTCCAATCTCTCGGCTCGATCGGTCAGGAACTCCCTCTGTTTTCTTGCCGATTGAGGTTCCGATGATAGTTTCTCCACCTCTGTGTCAGAGTACTTTGCGATGCTTACTGGTGAGAGGATTCGATCAAGGTCTCGCACTATGTGCCGTTCAATGACCTGGGTGGTAACATTTGCCATGAATACTTTCTGCAGCGCTTTGTATATCGCATATACATAATCCAGGACCCCATCACAGCCATGCTTATCCATATCTGGATCCACATGCTCGAAATAGCTCTCTAAGACTCCGTCGACATCAATTTTTTGAAAGGCGTGGCCGACAGTATAACAGGGCATTTTCTCCTCCGTGGTATGTTCTTTGAGGCACTTTTTCAGTTTTTGCCTACTTCTCTGTTTGCTACGCTTTAAAGCCGTGTCAGTATAATAATGATCATAATATATGGGGTGGTTTCGAAGATCCTCCCGTAGTTGACAAAGCTCTGTGAGGGCTTCCTTGGATCTCAGGGTCATTTCGTCCTGGATATGAGGCCATAGTCGTGTGCAAATGTCTTTTGGTGAGCTTTTCTGCAATAACTCATATAAGAATGTATTGCAGACGTCGGCAACACGCTCTGTGTGACGAACTGCGATGTCTTGCCATCTTGATGACTGTTCCCAAAAGAGCTCACCAATGACCAGCGGATTAAAGTTCCCAGGCAGTTCTCTCCCACGTGACCTTTGAATGCGGTTTCTCACCCACGCATGTGATTTTTCAGTCGACAATTTCAAGGGCACCTCGACTTCTTGGGATAAATTCTCAAGTAGATTAATGATGCTCTCTTGGGTGTGGCCGGATGGCTTAGGTTTCTGGAGGCCCTCAACTTGAGACTCCTGGGATTTTCGAGTTTGAGTGTCTTCGAAGGTTAAGGACGACTCAGCTTCTTGGGATAAAGTCTCCATTGGGTTGATTATGGTTTCTTGGATGTGGTCGGTTGGTTTGGGGTTCCGAAGGCCCTCAATTTGAAATTTATGGCCTTTCCGACGCAGAGTGTTGGTGAAGTCTAGATTCATCAGCTGTATAGCGGCGCGAAGGCGCCGTGGTGACACCGATAACTCAATATCTTTTTCGTCTTCTATAAAATAGCTTCCTTCGTAATTTCCACTCATGCCCGCTTTGCAAACCTCAGCAAAGCCCTGACTGAACTGTGTTAGGTATGCCTTGCATTCCCTAACGCCTACACGAGACTGCCCCATCTGCTTCAATTCGCTTTTCGTTTTCTGCAAAGCGTCCTTTGTTTCATGTTGAAGGTCTGGCAGGAATTGCTGGACATGCTGAAACAATAACTGGCTTATCCTGCTGACCAAGCTGTGAATTCCAACCATACTGGGATCAAGTTTATTAAAATTGGACTTGTGAAAGAACGCAGCCTCTGCTGCATTACGCTCCGGAAATGTTAAAGCTGTCTCCTCAAAGCTTCGGTTTTTAAGAACATGCCAGCCTAGGCCAAGACGGATATCATCATTTCTCGCCAGGTTTATGAATGCCTCCTCCGATCCAGAACCAGCAGGAAGGCGATCTGGCTTAGTGATAATTCCTAGCGTACGTTCTCCTTTTGGGTCAACGTTCCGAACTCTCCTAAGAATGGCCTGATTCGCATAGTCATGAGTGGCAGAAATAACGGCAAGGCAAATGGTACGTTCCTGGGAAATATAATGATCGGTGATCTCGGACACCAGAGCAACGTCTTCCTGGGAGGCATCTTTGGTCTCTGCCTGGATTATTCCAGGCAAATCAACTAATGTTAATTGTGGTCGCTGCGGACCCTCAATCGTAATGCTGAGTGTATCCTTTGCAAACGCTCGGCGGGGGCGAATTGGATCGTCTATTGTGTTTAAACCCATAATGTCCGTTGCTCTTGTCATCAGGTTGGGAAGGTCGTCAAAATTAGTAATGGTTTCGATGAAAGCACTGATTTTTTCTCGTTCCACTGCTGGTCTTTTCGGGTCCGGGATCACCTTAGTTTCCAAGGAGTCAATAGTGCCACGTCGAAGAATAATTTCTGTGGCAAACCGTGTACACAGATTATCATTTCTCGGAAACGGGATCTCTGTAAGTGCTTCGAGCACGGAGCTTTTCCCGGCAGACTGGTCACCACAGACAACCAGCTGCGGAAGCGATAGCACACCTTCAAGCCCACATTTCCGAAGTCCTGCGACTACATCTAGAACATGTCTCTGCTCGTCGCTTTCAAGTGCGGAAAGGGACTCGGGGGTTTGAAACTCGGCGATTGCCTCGGGTACATCAACAAAGCCATTTTCTATCATGTATTAGCAACTTCTCATTAATGCCCTCTGTTTCTCTTACCTAAAGGTTCTTGTAATTTCTGAACAGACCCCATTGGATAGAAAAGCTTATTTGGCCCACCTAAAATATAGGCTATTTTATGCTTGATGAAGTCGGATGGAGGATGGAACAGCCTTTTGCAAGTGGGAGCTAGCAGTGTTTAAATTCTACGACTTGGCCAATATCGCTGAGCTTGATTTCACTTAGCATGCAAGGTACGCCGATTGCTTGCTCTTTACCATGCCCAGCCCGTTGTAAGCAATCAGAAGTATACAACCTTTTAACACTAAAATCTTGTTTCAAGATTACACTGAAGCTATTTCTTGACTCAGTCCTGGCTCCTTTTGGATTCAGAATATTATCATATTTCTTATTTAGAGTAAATTTTGGAACAGCTTATGTTCTGAACTGCATAGCAATTCTTACGATAGCTTGCTCAAGGTAAAAACAAGGAAACCGAGTTCCCACCCGCCTTTAGCATGCCATAGCCGTACCACAATTCCAAAACCTTGGAAATTAATACCGACTTTGGCTCCCCTTCCCCCTCTTTCTTTTTTTTTTTTTTTTTATTTTTTTGATGACAGTCAATATGCTTAAATCCTAACCATTCTCAGTTCAGGGCTAGATTGAGTGAATAGAAGTGTGAATGGGCAGACGGTCGACAGAACAGGATTATGCCAAACTACAAAGCCACTATTGTGCAGTGATCATCACCGATCCCACGATCATCCAAAAAAACGAAGCTGCTCATATACCCACGGCTCTGCCTTGACCCCACAAACGGCCAACACGTAGGCCCGACTAGACTACAGGTAAGGTGGGAACCGAACGTCAAATGCTGGTCATCATCGGGTTTCGCCAAGGTCAATCAGAGGCTTGGCACCTACCAATCTTCAATTCACTCCAGACGTCACAGGCTCGTATTGCTGATGAGTTGCTTATTCACCCCTCTGAGAGTTGTCAGCATGCTTTAGAGTGTATCGTACATGCCATAGATACATCCTCCATCTCATATTATATGGTCGTCGTCTGGGAACACCCCTTCTAGCCGTTCTACAGCCTTGGCCGTGCACCCTTTGAGACTGCCTTCTATTCAGAGCCAGTTTCTCGTTGCAAGATGTACGGGTCTATGAAGGCCCAGCAGCTGTCATGTCTTGTGTTTGGGCATGAAAGAGTAGTGTTCCAATTACGCCATCTGCTCTTTTTGCTGTATCTGCTGGCGACTGTGAAATATCGACATATACTCTGCAGGCAACTGGCCACGCGTTCGGATCTTCTCGGGGGAAATAAACGCATTGGACAAGATTGACATACAGTGCAGCTACCTGTATCTTGCGGTTAGGTTCCACGTTCATTCGGTAATAAAATGCCCCTGATAAACTTTACTCTAGGCCCGGCCCGCTGCCCACTTATGACTTGCCCCCACATGATCGCTATAGATCTGGCCCATTGGGCCTCAGGAAACCTTATCTCGAAAAATGGAGATTTGTGCTCCACTGTAAAAGCACAGATGGGGGGGGGACTTTTCTATTTAATCCCCTCTATCACAGCAGTACATTGAATGAAATTTGCCAGGGAGATGCGAAAAATTCTACAATAGATGCCTCTGATTCCTATCTGACCTTAGACGAGTTCATCTGCAGTGTGCCATATATTGCGAGGTGCGAGTGGTACTGGACAAATTGCGCTTACAACACTTCACATACTTATAGTTGAAGCCGACTTCGAGAAAGCCTGTAACGCAGCACGACATCCAATATGGTCAAAGATTTTGGGTTTATCAATACGCTGGAAGGGCTCCAAGGCCTTGTTGACTGGATGGCCCGCCAGGACACCTGGATGGGGGACCTACAGCCCCCACTCTACATCGACATCGAAGGCGAGCAACTCAGCCGGCACGGGAAAATATCACTCATGACCGTGCTCGTCTATCCCTCGGAGTTCCTCTCGCGTCCCCACATTATTGACATTCATTTGCTTGGTCCCGCAGCCTTCTCTACAGCTGGCAAGCTGGGCAAGACTTTTAAAGACATCTTAGAGTCACCGCAAATCTTAAAAGTTTTCTTTGACGTCAGAAATGACTCGGATGCTCTCTATGCGCATTATGGAATAGAACTACAAGGTGTCCGGGATATCCAGCTGATGGAGAGCGCTCGTCGGCTAAATACACATGGGCGAAGGTACCTCTCTGGGCTTTCAAAATGTATCGAGGAAGCTCCTTTTGACAAGGGGGAAAAGGACCAGTGGAGGCTCTCTAAAGCGACTGGTGAAGCCTTGTGGAATCCTAAAAAGGGCGGCTCATACAGTGTGTTCGATGCACGGCCGCTCTCGAACAATATCATTAAGTACTGTGTCGGTGATGTACAGTACCTACCAAGATTATATTTCAAATATCGCTGCGGCACTGTTTGCTGGAACAACCTGATAGCAGAGGCGTCGCAGAAGCGAGTCTGTGTTTCGCAAACAGCTAGTTACCAACCTAATGGCCCAGGAAGGGCTTTGAGTCCCTGGAGCGCTGAGCATAACCAGCTCCTCGATAAATGGAATGCGCCGCCACCGTCAACAGACTATTTTTCGTATGATTCGGATCGTGACTGGTACCCCTATGACGACAATGACTTTGAGGATTGGACGAGGGCAGACTGGCAGGGCCCTCCATCTTAATTTGTTTGGAAGGACATCCTGACGTTTTAAATGGTGAGAAGTGACCTCCTTCTCCACAAGGCATTTGGATTGGAATCACAATAATCACTTGGCAATGGTGTCAATCCGTTTTCGGGTTTCAGGTCGATTGTATCATTAGGGTAATCATTGTGCGGCGCCAGGATCCACGAAGCGCTGGTGGACTTGGCAGAGAACTAAATAGAGACATCACTGGTCTGGTGTGTATTTTAAGAGCTATTACAGTACAGTACAACTTAGTGGGGCTCCTTCTCGTCCAGTTCAAGACAAAGATAAAGCTCAATCGGTAAACAGGCGGGCTTGAGCGTCATCTGAAGGAATCAAGAATCCTCTCGCTTCCGCATGGGAGATAGTATCTGGGCTGGAATTTAGGGATGGATTAAGCTAGCTGTACTATCAACCTGCGACTTATATTCTTCAGTTTATGCGCTATTCCTTATGTCCCACCCCTAAGTCCTATCCGAGCTGTAGTCCCACCCGACCACGATTATTGAAACTCCTGGCGCATGGCCTAACCATGAAATACAAGAGAAAAAATAAAATTTCCACAATTTTTGGAATTCGTGGTCTTTGGGCCGGGCAATATCTATGCTTTAAAGCAAGGGATACTGACACATTCCATCATGGTCGTCTTTTGGAGGAGAGGCACAAAAGAACCTTCAGCATGGAAATTCTATCAATATATGCCTGCATTGCTGCTGGTTTGACCGCATCCCTCGTTCTACATCGATATGTCTATGTCTGCTTTCAGTATACGTTTAGCAAACAGGTTCTATCTCTGCTCTTTCGACGAAAACCCAGACCGTACCTTATAGGTCGTCGCCATTGGCTTGACCCCATCTCGACTTCCCGGATGTTGCTGCATGTGGCTCATCTTGCTGGGACACTGGTCTGTAACTGCATAGGTGTTAGAAACTCGTTTGACGCAGGGTCAAGAGCGGCGTCCATCGCTTTAATCCACCTTGTACCTTTGCTACTTAGCCGCCACTTTGGTCTGGCTGCTGACTTTTTCGGAATCCCTGTGACATCGTACAAGCGATTGCACCAGGGCCTCGGCTTCATGACAGTCGTGCAGCTGGTAATACACGTTATTCTACAATATCGAGACACGATGTTCGATCTTCACGATCGCATCTTTCGCTACGGCTTCTTGGTGAGTTTCCTGTTACTATCCGGCTTGTTGATAGGGCTGGCTGATTTATCCCCGCTAGGGAGGTGTAATTCTTGTTTCGCTGTTTATCGTCTCACTCCCCTGCGTCAGAGGCATGGCATACGATACCTTCATGCACATGCATTTTCTTCTAAGTATAGTCACGATGGCCATGGTTTTCTTGCACATCAGACGACTTCGTAAATTGCATGTGATCTGCTTTATTGTATCTGCAGGGTTTCTGGCATGTACTTCTACATTCCACGCCGGGGCAGTCGCCTTTCGAAACATTCTCGCGAGTCGACCGATCCAGAAGGTCAGTCTAACGGAGAGAAAAGGCGCGATTGAGCTCACCTTTAAACCCACCCGACCGTGGAAGATAGTTCCTGGCCAGTATGTAAACCTGATTGCCCGCGGCATAGGTTTACGGTCGCTTCTCCATGCTCGGCCGTTTCAAATAATTTGGTGGGAACGCGACCGTGATGGTAACATTGAAAGCATATCGATTTTGGTGAAGATAAAAAACACTGGGATCTCAAATACGCTGAGTCGCGCAGCGAAATTGCATCGAGAGCTCAAGGTTCTCGTAGACGGGCCATATGGAAGGCATAGCCAGGAGAGCATTTGGGGTAAGATGGGTTCCTACAATACTGTCGTCCTCCTGGCGACCGGGATTGGGATAGCTGCACAGCTACCCTATGCTCGAGAATTGCTGGGTCGATTCATCAGGGAACAAACGTCCATATCCGGAAGCGGAGCACCCCTCTCCAGACGTCGGATAGCGCTGGTGTGGGAGGTGGAAGAGTCGGGTGAGTGAACCAGGCGCTCCATCATAGCTAGCATCTGACGTGAGGCCGATAGATTATCAGGAATGGGTTGCCGCATGGACTACTCGACTGCTGGCAGAGGATGATTCAACCATGGTAGGAGTGTACCTCTTGTGACCTGTGTATAATTGCAACTGACTACTTAGATACTGCATTACTTCGTTTCCATCATCAATGGTTCGGCTTCGCAGAAGAGAAATAAAAGTCCGGGTCGTCGCGTGAATATCTCTTATGGCAGAGCCAACATCAAGAGTATCCTAAAGAATGAAGAGGATAGTCAGCCGGACAGAACGCTTGTTGCTGGTGAGTCTTATCGTGATAATACGTGTATCGCTTACTCATGGGATCTTACCTAGTGTCAGCACATCCTGCTTTTCGGGATGCAGTCCGGGACGTCGTCCTCGATTCCAAGAAGCTTGATCTAGAAGAGCTGGAGTATCAGCCGAGTAAAGAAAACCCCTGGATACCAGGCTCATCCGCTTAGCATTTTAATTGCTCTATCTTTGAAGGACATTCTTAATTTTAATACCAGGGCACGACACACATTAGCCACGCATCAGATCAAATGCTTTAATAAGAGGATCTAGTATATCTGTTGTAACTTGCTCGGCCATTCGTCGAATTTCTTACTAATCTCAGCACTTCATACAAATTTCACGAGCGGCCCAGCAAGTGGTGAAATATGTTAACCTAAACAACCCTTCCTAGCTCCCATTATATATTCTCACGCTTTTCAGAACAAAGTATTTTGATTATATCTTCAAGCATTTTCATCATATATAGCTGGGGTGCCTTGCGTGCCTGTGGGTAAGGTAGTCAACCGTGGCCCAGTTTGAGAAGGAAACATACATCTGTATGCTTAACCGAAAAATAAATTAAATCAAACTATGAAGCTATCACTATATGTATCTGCAAATAGCCCTGTCCATTGCTCGAGTCACCTTGATTCAAGGACCTCATCCTCTTGAAACCAATAGGGTTTCCAGAGCACCAAGTAACAGGGTCCAAGGTCAATATGCTGTCCCTTTTGTTTAACACAACGTATGTGCTCATGGAGTTCAGCCCGACAATCCGCTGATTCGTGATACACAGTTTTGAATATCAACATCCTCTCCAACATTTGCCCCACTTCTTCCGGGTCTTCGAACTGAAATGGAAATACCCAATTTTCGCTTGGAAGGGGACAAAGATACTCTGTTCCATGGGATTCACAATGTCGTTTATCTTCTAGATCACCATAATCCCATTCGTTTTCCAGATGAAGTTTTACCAATTTCTTACGTCCATCTTCAAGCTCAATTTCGACTATTAAAGCGTCAGTTATCAATTAGCTGAAAGGTTTAGCGCTGCTTACCTGTGCTACCATCTGAGAGGCCCGCGCTGTGTGTTTCTTCACCTTCGTTGATCGTGTCCTCCTCACCGCTCGAGGATACCGCGAGCATATCTTCAAGCTCGGAAAGAGATGTTAAGGTTTCATTATCACTGATATCCATCCTAACATTTGAATCCATCATGAATCGTGGCTGATCCTCGACAGCACTGCTGGCTATCGTCTTGTTTAGCGCCGTGACAATAAGAGTGTAGGAACGCTCACCTATATCGTTGGCCTCGACAGCATCTTCTAGAACCGTACTATCAACCTTGCTCTCGAGTATGTTTTGATTGATCCGACTTTGTCGAGCTGTTTCCGCGGGGGGCTTTGCACGGAGAGAGCTACGTTTTTGCTTCACGATACTCTTGGGGGGCTGGCTCTTTACCACTCTCGAGCGAAGACTTCTTCCACCTGTCTTGGACTGGTGACGGGTGACTGCCATTTTATGATCAGATTGTTGGTATGCAGAGAGGAGTAGAGTATGAAATAAAGGAACGATGAAGGAAAAGATAGCACCTGGGGGATACCGCTCATATTTATAACTCAGCCGGAGCTTACCCCTCTTTTTGAGCTACGCGTGCTGGCAGGTTCGGGCATCATGCTTCCCTCTGACTGGAGGAAATGGAGGTGGCGAGGCTGGCCCGGAAAGTACAGCATACCAAATGGTCTAGCCTCTGCGAGCTAAGTTAAGGGAAATAGGGGGTATGCAGCCATACTGTTGAAGCCTAAACAGATCTGCATATCCCGAGGTAGAAGCGTGTATCGTGAATTTCAACTTCGTATTCTCGGCGATTTTGCAGGCTTTTACATTGGGCAGGTGTATGCTTCCGGTGCGGCATATGTACTGTAAACATTTGCTCCATGGGGTATCCTCACTCTCCTTGTATGATCGAATAGAAACTGCGGCGCATAATTGGGCTTTCAGCTCCCATAGCATGAGAGGTGTTTGGGCACTCTACAGCTGAGTGTGTTGGTTTCTTTGCCACTATCCTCATGCGATGGAATGGGACGGCGTGACGTCTATGGTGACAATTTGCGGCACAAGCGGTCGCTCATTCTATATTTTCTTAACAAGCCCCTCGTTCAACTTTTATTATCACTTGTTTGCTTGTTTGGGTTGCATATTCTTTCCGAGCGCCACGGGAAATTCTGCAGGTATCCAGGTGCCCCTTTCTCGAGTTACAATGTTGTGGATGAGGCCAAATGGAGTCCGGTTATGAAAGAAATCACCCAGAGGTATTTGGCTTCTTAGGCCAACACTGAAAGGCGCCCTTGAAGCAACACTATTTTCTCAGGTAACGGTCCTAGAGTGCCAGCGCCCTCAATGAAGTAGGATTGCAAGCTACAAAAGCACCTTGGAACGTACTCTCGATCAGGGTATAAACAACGGAATCCTCTTGATCTTGAAAAAAGGGAGCCCAAATGCCCAATCGAAAGGGCAAACACATAGGACCATGAATCTATGTTCCACTGTTAGCTTGCACAACAACAGCCCAGAGGAGGGATAATAGCATTGATTGCAGAAGGATTTTGGCTGGCTAGAATCCGTCGGGTGGTAAGAA
The DNA here is from genome assembly GCA_030411455.1 of Arthroderma sp. MBC 290. Classification (NCBI taxonomy): domain Eukaryota; kingdom Fungi; phylum Ascomycota; class Eurotiomycetes; order Onygenales; family Arthrodermataceae; genus Arthroderma; species Arthroderma sp. MBC 290. Next base: position 5,532 of record JAPERC010000041.1, on the reverse strand, counting down.
TGGCTGACAGACCAGCCGTTCGCAGTCAGCTTAGTCAGCTCAGTATCCCACGCTGGAAGGGAGCTCCTCCACTCACGTGATTAGAAGCGAACGACGGCGAAGATTTCGGAGTGCTACTTTGTCACAGTGGGAATTTGGTTTCAAGCTTCCACAAAGTTTAATCTTGACACTACACGCGCGCAGACGAATGGATAGCTGCTACCGGCTGCTAGGCGACAGAGAAGGCACTCTATAACACGTCTTAAGCTCTATTGAGCGAAATCTAACTAGCTGCTAGGATTCACTACGCGAAGATCATTTCTCCCACATTGATAAGGCGGTCCTGATGTCTCTCGCCATGCAGGGTTCCAATCATAAATTACCGCCTCAATTCGGTCTTCTAGGTCATTTACCACGACTCAATTGTCTTCAAATCCTAGAGTAATGCTCAACACAACATTCCATTATCTGCCTTTATACGTGGGCTTCAAGGTAGTGGAAAATCACAAACTCTTAGGAAGCCAACTATCCACACGTCCTGCATTTCGAATGCAGTTCAGGTACGAGTTTCAGCTTTTCTGTATTGTATAGACTTATTATTGACAGGCAAGAAATCGGGGATATCAAAGGATGGTACGGCCAACGAGGTACCTAAACCGGCGAGCCCATAATTTTCGTTCCTTCAGATCTTCTATCATAGCCGCTAGGCTTATCATCGTATATTCCGATACAGAGAAGGACGATACCGCAGGGTTCCATGCGTGACCTCCAGAGAAATTTCTTTTCATATCTGCCACCCATCAGATCTGCTTAAATCGAGATTAGAACAGGATATAAACTTACTATTTCAAATATTGCTGATTCCGGGCCCTCTTTTGTTGTAAAGAAAGGATCTGGCTGTTGAGTTCCTTGACCGTATCACGGGCCTTTGATATCGAGAACCTCCTACTATCGCCTTCCCCCAGCCATTGATGTATATGCCACAGCTGTCTGTTGCGTCTCCGGCATTTAACCGTAATTAGTCGACAAACTTTGCATTTTTCCCCGGTCATAATAGTACTGCTAATCAATCTCAGACCACATGTCTCACCGATCCGGGATTCATAGATGCACTGTGACGAGAATTCTTCCCACTGCCAGTCACCGCAGCAGAATAGCTTCTGGATATAAAAGCACATGTTTTGATCGCGCTGTGATGTTCGAGATCTAATTTGGATGGAAAGCGTGCGAAAATAGTCTGGATACCTCTAGCGTTTTGGTTTCCAGGCTGTTGATGAACGATTTCAAGATCGCTTCAGTGCGTCTCAATTCCATTTCCGGGTCCCTGGTTATATATAGGAGGGGAGATGTGGACCTAGGTTTTGCATTTACTGCTTATCCAGCGGAGGAAGATTCGTTTGGGTGAGGGTATGCGGTGCCTGACACATAAAGGCTTGACATGGATGCTCGTAACAGCCTTGGCACTTATCTCCCACCTAGAATCGTCAGAGTCTGATTGGTGTGCAGCCGCCGTCCTTGACACCCCTAGATAGAAAATCATAATATTAGAGGTCGGGGAAGGGGGACCGGGCATGACTCCACTATGGCACAGGAATCTCATCATACGCCTTGGCGGCACACGGGCGAACCGGCTGCTTGGATAGACATCCACGCTTTGGGCAAGAGATGAATGCACCAATGCATGTTGGCTCACCAAGTTTTCTCTTTTCTCTGAAGTATTAGTAACAGACAATGATTGCTATGACGTAATTTGATGCAGCTCTAAGTTCTTTCTCCCAGTCTGAACCCTCCAATAGACATATCGAGCTGAACCAAACCCGCTCACATCCCTTTGTGCGCCACTGAGTGGGGAGGTTTCCAGAGATGTATTGGGATAATTACTCTAGGCCATCTGTCAAGTATCAAGTGCAGGAGATACCTATGTGCTCTAGCTTTCTTAGGGTCTTCCACGCGTGTAACTTACCACCAGGTTATAAGGCGTACCTAACACAGAACTAATACTAAATTTATGATTCCAAAATATAAGATTTACGACTTCATCAGTTATTAATAAGCTAGCTACCCGTCATACATTCGATCCTCGTCTTCTATGCGCGGGGGTAAGAAAAGGCAAAATATGCTATTTCCCGAAATCGCCCAGTATGGGCCTCATTTCCTTATTCTCTTTGGGTTCCTCGTCCTTGTGAGTATATAGGTGGCAGGCTGTACTGTCTACCCAACGTAGATCCATTTTTGAGGAACAAACAGGAAGGTGGGATTTATTGAATGTAACTTGTTACAAGGCGTAGAAGAATATGGGCTTTATAAAGGAAAACGGAAAGACCTTCTTTGCATGAATTTTCGCCCACAATTTCGAAAATGGTGGGAATCGAACACTCATGGCGGCCATCCACGAAAATGAAAATCATGACTGGCATGACGAATTGTGACCCCCATACTCATCAGAATGGGTAACCAGTGGTGGCTCCATGATATCATGGTTGATGCTCCGTCCAGGGGCCTAAGCAAAAGGCCTTGTAGGGCCCAGCCCCACGTGACCCAAATCATATTACTAAGCGCGTAGCTTGTTGCCGGTGAGTTTTATCATGGTAATATGTGTATCACTTACTCATGATCTTACTAGTGTCAGCACATCCTGCTTTTCGGGATGCAGTCCGGGACGTCGTCCTCGATTCCAAGAAGCTTGATCTAGAAGAGCTGGAGTATCAGCCGAGTAAAGAAAACCCCTGGATACCAAGCTCATCCGTTTAGCATTTTACTTGCTCTACCCTTTAAAGGTGACCATTCTTAACTCTGAAAGCTCGACACACATTAGACACCGGATTAGATGCCTAATAGCCAAAGGATTGTAATCATTGAAAGCTTCGAAGCATTAAAGCTGTGTGAACAACTAATCACATGGTTGTGTATTTGCGAAGTGTTTTGATGCTTCCCCTCTTTATCATCACGTGATAGTGTATGAGCGGCCACCTGCACCCTACGTCTTATCGCGGTGATATAATTTATCCGCAACCCACTCCGATTATCTCTCCTATGTGTTCTCAGATGATACAAGCAATGCTGGGTCGGGTGCTCTATATCGTCTATTCGCACTTGGCCTACTAATATCCTGGTTTGGATGAACGTGGTGCTTGAGTATTTAGATAAATGTTGCTGTTAGTTGCGATGATTCTTTCTACACAGGCTGCCGAGGAATTTAACATGGAGGTATGCTAATGAAATTTCTATGCAATAGCTGAGATTAGTAAGAAAATTGACGAATCAAATGCTAGTGGCCGAGTTGGTGGTGAAATACGCTAGTTAGTTACAGAGTAGAGCTTTGTAATATAATTAACAGTCACGTGTAAGAGGTCGTTAGCGTGAATATGCTCTTCTGCTTGCCAAGCCTCAACCTACTTTGTGATAAACAGCTACACTCTTCTTTGACCAAATATTGACTTGTAATTTGGTTTACGCATTTTAGTATATGCAAATTGTGCAATGAAAATAATTTTCCTGCTAATAGCTTCCTTAGTTTGCCTCGAGAGCAAACCCGAAGGCATCAGGCCCATCATAGAAGGCCAATAAACTTGTCCAGTGCAAGTGGTTTCTCGTGTTTAGCAGGCCCAATGCCAGGTACGATATCCTGGAACTATTATTCTACTCCTTAAATACCTTTTTCTGGCGCGCTTGGGATCGAATTCATCGCGCCAGCCATGATTTCCGATTTCATGGTACCCGCCATGAATGTTCTCTTACCACCATTTTCAAAATCGAGAGGAAAAATTCATGCAAAGTCTCCTCTGCTATTTTCCCATATATAAAGCCGCATTCTTTCATACCATACAAGCCATGTTTCTACTTCAAAAACCCCAGTGCCTTATTCATTGTTCTAATATGGACCAATTACGCCGCTTGTCGCCTTTGCAGGTTCCCTCCCGCCTCCACGGAGCTCGCCCATCAGGGCTTAGCGATGGAGAGATATGCTATTATTTTCCACGTGCGCGATCATGCCTTCGTACAGGATCACACTCCCTTGCAGGGTCACACCCCGGAATACTACGATGTACACATCTTATTAGCTGGGATCATATAAAACGCGGTGCTATCGACCATGGATGCCCGATGTGTCTATCTGATCTGGAAGCACTGAGAAATACCACAGCGCCCGGTCAGGAGTGCGGCATTTGTCTTACTGTATATGACCATTTAAAAATATTGCCCTGTTTATCAGAAAATGACAGAAGCCCTATTCCCGAAAATCAACACCATAAGATATGTGAAGAATGCGTCTACGGAGGAGCACTTAGCAATGGGTGTCCGTGGTGCCGCAATCCCATTGGTCACTATGGTGGCCGTATGAGTGACCCGCCATTGAATAGGAGTCTAGACGAATCAGCTGTCGATGAGAACCATCAAATTACAAATGAATGGACTACTGGTAGAGATCATTACTACATCATGGATTCAAGATGCACTGGCTAACCCCAGAGTAGTTAGACTTGAAATGACGAGACTACTTTCCGAATTGACATATGTCGAACCAGAACTCCAACGATATCTTGATATCGAGATTGGTAGGCTGTTTCGGATAAGTCGTCGAATTCTCACAAACAGCCGTGAGACAGTACAATCATGGCTTCAAAGATTGGGAACCCTGTATTATACCCAAAGGACGGATAGAGTGGCTACTATGATCTATATTGAGACACAAACAATTTTTGGCATAGATCTGGATATTAACCCGCGACCGTTTCCAATATCTTATACCACTGTCGATCCTGGACAGTATTATTATCATGTTGTACTTGAAATGAACCGGACTCTTAATAATATCACTAATCATCTTGTCTCCAGTTTTCAAGAAAATGATCTTCGACAACGTCTAGGTCGTATTATTCCACCACCGGGGATCAATGTCTTCCATCCAAACTTTGTGATTCCACATTTGAGAATATTGGGAAGATGCACTGATCCGGGGGAAAGAAATCTTTGTCGTCTACATATGCGCCAATATATATATAGATACCACCGTCATCCACAGTTAATCCCACTGATTGCGCAGTGAGTCTCTCATCACAAAATAAGCTGGTGACTTAACTGACTTGTCCAGACTAAAGGATGAAACCCCCAATATAGAGCTAAGGGATAAACTACTTAGCGAAGCTCTCTATGTTTCCTCCGAAATGTGGTATCTATTTATACCAGATATAATAGATAATACCAACACTATTTCCCTGCTACGATTTTCTCGCGATATAGATGACCTACGCAGTATTGATCTACTGGAAAATCTATATGATACTTCTATTACAGATGCTACACTTTCTGAATGGACCTATCTTCTAGGAATAATTTTCGACATACATAAAGACTATCCATCAACCCCTTCAAATGATGAATCGACAAGACTATTCTATCAAAAGATAAAAGATTATCTTCAAGTTTATCTACGTGATGATATTTCTCGCCAATTTGACGAGGGGGATGCCGAAGCGGAATTACAGACTATAAATAATAGTGCACCACAATCATGCGCTATTGTCCACCCGCGCTTTCTAATTCCACATATGC